>JBBPFQ011056469.1:0-10383 GCA_037974815.1 Kaempferia elegans | reverse complement strand
CAGTCAGCTCATGACGGACTTAAATTGATAAAATTCTAATCCAATCTACTCATATTATTTGATAGGACGAATCAACTCGATGGATCTAACTTAAATTGACAACTTCACCCTTATTCTACTTAGGATGATAATAGAATGAGACGGGACAGATTCAGCATCCCATCTTTATTCCTATTTTCACCTCCATCCCTACCCCGGAGTTATGATACAATGATAAAGGTGTTCAATTATCTCCTAAGCAATTAGGATTTGATTTTCAGTTATAAAATATCTGATCACCTCGTATTCGTTACCCAACATGATTAATTATTATTTTTACCTCCAACCCCAGTCCTATTGAATCGGGAAATTTAAAAAAATTATAATTGAACACATATTCTAAAAAAAACCCCCGGTTTTTCCCCCAAGGCCCGAAATTGCCATCCCTACTCTTCGGCTGCTCCGTTTTTCTGATTGATTTCTTCACCAAATCGACTACGTCAGGCCTCACCGTGATGACCCCGAAATCTCCCAATTCTGATGCGCGATTTGCTCGCTTGTCTGCATCCAGTGTACCCAGTTCGAGGTGAGTCGTCCTCGCACTCCCTCGGCGGAATTTGTTGACGCTAGGGCATCAAATCAATTGATTGTTTACACAGGAAGTTGAAAGCCCTAGTGGAGATTTTATGAAGGTGTTTATAATTTTTCTCTGTATTCGATTGGAGATCATTAATCAAACCGTCTGAAGAATCATGCATAATGAGCACCTTCGATTTCGATTTGGGATATGTGGGCAGTTGGAGAAAAGAAGGAAAATGATGGAAGTTGACATGAGAAAGGATAAACCCATTGCATTCTAGTGGAACCACTTGATCACTACACCTCGAATGATCCGAAACGATACTATATATTGGAGGGTTCTTGATGCCATGAAGTGTATAAATGTATTGGTCCAATGATACTCGAAAACACCTAGCTGCCACGTGTTTTTTATTACTCAGCTGCAGTCGTGCCGTGACTATTTTTACCATATGAAAGATTTTGTAATCTGTTTGTATTGGTTTATTTTGTCTCTTTCTCTCTACTTGCTGCATTGTGAGACCTGAGATCGGATTGAATTTGTGCACCTCTTGCATAGTTTGGCTGTAAATGGTTACTGGTTAGGTGGGAAGAATCTCTATGTGGATCAGATCAGCAATCATAAGTTATTGTAGCAGTAGTCCGGATTGATTGCCTAAGCCCTTTGGTGTTTCATGTTTGCTGATTTTTACAGATAACCATCTTGGATTACTAATACAAATATCCCTACAGTTTACTGGCACAGGGAGTGCTGCTCGAGATTAGATTTGTTTTGTGAAACGAGCTGCTAGAAATATTTGCCAGAGCTTCTTATTTAAAGAATGTCATGCTCTCTGTAGAGACACAGTGAACTCTTTTGTGGAAACATTATTGTTGATTTTAGCACTACAATTCCTAAATTGCTCAATTTAGAAGTATATTCCTATGGGTGTGCTATTAGTAGCCTCTCCTTAGTGTACAAATGATGATTAATGCATTTGAATACTGCTATTGATATAGTCTCATATAGTTTACTTGAAGGATTAGATGTATGTAGCCAACTGCAAATAGTTGGAATTTACTTAGCAATGATAATGATATGGTTCTTTGCTAGTGTGATGTTTATTTTCCCTTCAGTCTTGTTTGCTTAAGATATATTCTACTTGAAATAAATTTTGGTAATAAACTTCTCCTTTATTACTTTTGGAATTTGCTTTCTTAGGCAAACTCCTTTGCAGATAATACATGTTATTGCAAACTTCATGAGAATATGGTCTGTTTACTCCTTGTATCATTATCTAGCACATCATGGAGACAGTGTAGTGCCGCTCATTTTCAGTTGCTTGGTTCCAGCTTCTGTTATATTCCTAGTTCTGCAAAAACCTTGGCAAGGGAGGCCTTTGTCCAATTCACAGGTTATGTAAGATACTTTTTGATTGTATGTCAAAAAAAAGCTACCTACTTATGTAACTTCATGAATTTTTTGTTAGTCTGACATTCAGCTATTTTTCAGATAATACCAACTGTGATTAATGGTGGAATTATGGCATTATATTTTGTATTATGGGGAAAAGGACTTCAATCATGTGGACCGCTGATGTAT
The DNA here is from genome assembly GCA_037974815.1 of Kaempferia elegans. Classification (NCBI taxonomy): domain Eukaryota; kingdom Viridiplantae; phylum Streptophyta; class Magnoliopsida; order Zingiberales; family Zingiberaceae; genus Kaempferia; species Kaempferia elegans. The sequence goes on along the minus strand of JBBPFQ011056469.1, from coordinate 8,243 downwards.
GCTTCAACTTAAATTTTGTTTGAACTATTTCTTATATGGAATTTCCTATCATTTGCTGAAATATGAGCAAGAATATTATCAAGTAGAAGGATGTAAAAATGAGATAAAGAAAAATATGGTTTTATGGTGAATAATGGAAGTTTATCTAAGTAATTAGTGTTCTTTAATATTTGCTTTGCATAAAAGAAAAAATAGCTAGCTCACTTTTGCTTTCAAAGTCCAAACTGAACCAATAACACAGGGAACCTAAGACAATCTTGTTGCTGGTCATACATGAAGGTCTAACATATATCTTGTCAATTAGTTTAGAATTAGGCATTTGATAGATTGCCAAGTTACCATCTGGTTATGCATTTGAATTCTAGAAAGTAAATTCTTATACAAAATTCATATTTTGTTTTATTGAACGTGAGCATTACTCATAAACTCATTTTATTTACTTGTTCATTCTTGTGCTGAGATCTTATTGCTCCTCTTTTTAATTTCAGTGCTCTACTAGCAGAGTATGCAGGTGCTATCCTTGGGGTCTTATCTACAGCATTATATGGACGGAAAGTAGATATTCGGAGAAAGGTTGGTTGCTCCTTTAGTATTCAGCACTCCAAATAGCCAATATTGTTGGATTATTATTGTTATTATTTTGATAAGTGTCATCATCTTATTGCTAATTGTACATTTACTTAACAGTGTTGCAAGCTGAGTGAATACTAGTAAAGATAGTTGATAAATTCAGTACCTGATTCATTTGAGCTACTATTTAGTTTCTATAAATGGTTCAATAACCAGCTATGGGATAAAATTTGCATGTCGATAAATCTTCTCAAGTTCTAGAAAAAGAAGCAGCTTCTCAAAAGCGAACAACAAAGAGGAGAGTAACAAGCTATTTCTCTGGTGTATCTTGTACCACCTAAGGTTTCTCATTTGTTGTTCTTTCAGACGTCAGTAAAGACTTCTCTTAGGATAAGTTATTTACTGGTCACCTTTAATCCTAACAGGATTATAGAAGCGAGCTTTATCAATTCTGTATTTCCAATGTAAATTGAGTTAAACTAGTTTGCTATTTTTGGCAAAAGAAAATCCCTCATTAACTGATTGCATCACATACTTTTCATTCTTTCTTACTGGTTATCCCTAATGATGTGGGATGATGTGGCCAGGCAACTAGGTGACAATTTAGCTTTGAAAAGTTCCTCCTGAAATGACAGCTAAACCTCAGAGTTTGATTAGCCCAGTCTAGTTAGAGTTTGTGTCAGGAAGGTTGTTCTGTAACACAATGGCGCATGCCTTGCATGCACATCACAGCATATGCTTTTTATCTAAAATTGTAGCTTTCTCTTGCATAAATTCAACAAATTTGAATTGTAAAGTCTCATGGGTGTTTGTTGGGAAACTTACATGCAAACATCTAAACAAGCAACCTTTCTCTGAGGTAGGCTGTTATGCCTTTCCGCAACTATGTGGTACATGCTGCTGATACTTCCAACTTTCCAGGTGGGAGGACTGGTTGCAATGCTGACTTCCTACTATTTACTCTCGAGAGGGTGGGCTACAAAAACAAATTCACCATTTTGTATCCATCGCAAAATGATTTTAACTTGATATTCACCTTCTTTGGTTTTGCTTTTTGAATTGTAACATTATAACACGGTCATTACTAATATAGAAAACTGATGAGCTAGAAATAGGTGGTACTTGACTTATTGATGACACAGATATCTTTGACAAAGAATCACTGACACATGCAAAACCAACTTTAGAACTCAAAGAATTAGTGGCACCGATTTCAGCTGGCATTTTATCAGCTTTGAGGAGGGTTATTGCACGACGCATATCTCTCAAGGTACTATTACTATATCTTTATGAGGAAAAAATTGTTAGCTGTTTGAATGAAAACTTCTTGCAATCTTCATTGAACACCCATTTATCATTTTTATTAGAAAACTTTTCTTCTATTCTCTCAAGTAGAACTTAAATGCCTCATTGTTCTTAAGTACGTTGTAGAAGTTGGAGAATTTCATTATAGCTAATCTGATATTAATTTTTATTGTAGAATCAGCTTAAAAGGAGACTTCACACAATGAGTGTTGCTTCTGCAACATGCTTTCTTTTTCCTCTTGCCATGTGGGACACAATATTAGTAAGTGTAATTGAAGAAATTACATGTATGCCTTTAGATAAAACAATCTTGTTCTTTTTGTGTGATATTTCCACCAAAGTAAACCAAAAGTTGTGTTTTGGTTTGGTCTTCTTAATGTATATTTTTAATTGATTGGCTGCAGGGTTCAACTTCTGATAGTATCGTTAAGTTTCAGTTTCCAAGCTGGGCATACTTGAGTACAATCTTCTTTGGAATTATTTTCATATTCTATGCCGATAACATTGCTGAAGAAAGGTTAATTGCTAATGGAATTTTTTCATAACTATACAACTGCCTTAGGAGAAAATGTTTGAATGATTATCTATCACTTAAATGCTCATGCTGGTCTGGGATCTGGATTCACAAGATTTTTGCATGTCTTATCTTTCATTCTTTATGCCTTGAAGCTTCTTGGCCTTGCCATTGAATTTAAAGTATAAAAAACTGGAAGCCATTGTGTGGTCAAGGAAGGGCTAGAATATGAAGTATTTCTTATTGTACTGCAAATGAAAAAAAGAACTTAAGCATCATTGTTATTAGAATTGGACAAAACAATGTTCTCCACAAGCTTTAAGTGCAATTAAAGCTTCATTGTGTAGAAGTTGAGATTGGAAAATATTTTGTTTTAGTTATACTAGCATCTATAATGCACTTACAAAATTAGCTAATAGATAATTATGGTTCATTGACACTTATAAGGCTATTACTTTTGTTAATGTATCTTAGATGAAGCAAGTAAGAATAAAAGCTTCATAGTCTCATTTTGATGCAAGAAAAAACCAAATACTGATCCAACCATGGCTTTTTAATAACTGATTGTTAAGAAACTTCACTCAAGTTTAAGTAATATACCATTCTAGACCACACAATGACCATACAAAACAAATGAAATGTTTAAATAAACTGGTACATTATGCGTACAAGTTATATGCTCTAACTTGTATTAGGTTAGACTTTGTTACTGGTTGTTTTTACCAATTCAACCAATACTTGAAAAGTTTAAACCATGTTTGAAACTCCAATTGATTATATTTGATTATTAACTACTGCCTTATAGGGATCACTGTACATAATTATTCTTATCTCTTTATTTTCAAAAGGCACACTAAAATTAAGATTAACTCGGGTATTGTAACTGGCTAAGTGAACAAGAACAATAGATCATAATTTAACAAAAAAAGGATTGTAGATATTATAGATCTATGTTATTCTGAATCAGCCATGCTAAGATCAATGATATGACTACTGTGTCTTTACACTGTTTAATTGCTTTTCAACTACATGCATTATTGATTATGGCAGAGCAAGTATAGTAAAGATATCCTAAGTTACTTAGAGGATCTGTGGCTTAACTATGAATGCCAATATACCGGTTCTATGCTGGATGTCTTTCTTGTTGCTGATCAATGATCCCTATCTTCCTGAGCTTTGTCTTAATTGATGTTAATGCCTGTTTACACTTACTTGTGGTTGAACATTTGCAGGCTGCATCTTGTTTTTTCTTCTCCAAGGCATCTAATGATTTCAGGAGGATGCATTATTATTATGGAAATCTTATATCTAATGGATTTTTCCCTTTTGGGTTTTGTGATTTGTTCTTCAATTTTGGGATTCGGTATACTTCCTCTTCTCTCTTGCTATAATATACTCCATTTTCACATTGCATGTACTGTCATGAGTTGCTGCTTCTGTTGTGATTAGAAAATGGACAAGGTCTTGATGATCAATGGTCCAATAGGTTGGTGGGTTATATACAAGGCTATCCTTGTATTGTTTACAGTATTCATATGGATTTTCTCTTTTGTGCTTTAAGTTAGTTGGCAGAGAATGCACACTTGTTTGGGGGTGTATTTATAATTATCTGATTTGTGTAATGTGAATCATATATGTTCAAAGATATACATGAACAAGAACAATGAATCAAGCTACTTAGCAATGCCGTGATCGTGTTCCAGCACCATAGGCATAGGCACAATATAACATATGTATTTACCAAGGTACTTAGGCAATGAATTTAGCTGTGTATTTTGATAAATTCTTTGTTAAATTATTTAGCACCCAGAGCAACATAATTGTTTCTTATATCATTTTTATAGTCATCTGAAAAATGAAAATCTGATATTTGTGCAGGATTAAGAATAGTACAATTTAATACATTTCATGTCTGATATTTGATGGTGTTTGGACATACAAGGAAAGAGGGCAACCAACTTATAGGCATAGCTTTGAGGGTCATGAATTACTAATGATGTGTATCATCGTGTTTGCCTATCCTTTACTCAACATCCACATGGTCCATTGTACCTATACCATGCTGGGATATTTCACTAGGATGTCCCTGATTAATATGGTTGGTGTATAGTTTTGCTTTGATCTGGTTACACTCGAGAAACTTAAGAGTATGTGTTCTTTCTCTTCTTGATAACCAGCACTTGATGCCAACTGATGATAACAAGCACCTTACACTTCTTTGTCTTCAAAAGGTGAAACCGTCATCTCGGCGGCCCCTCCAGGGTGTCCCCCCAACCTTTTGGGAGAGAGATAAATCATGGGGGGCTATGCCTAGCAACGGCAACACATACAAGGACGGGTTGAGGCACCCAGCGGGGCATTCGGCATCTGCTAAGAATCGTTCACAGGCCTATTGTGCAGCAACACCCTTATGTAAACCAACTGCATCAGCCCGGAAGGGCACCTTACACTTCTTCTTGATTAGAGAGTAAATTGCAAGGAGTCAAGGACTAGAACAAGATTAAAAAAAACATTATCAAAGTAACAATGATTTAATTGATTTGAATATATTAGTGATATAACCTTTTACGTAGCTCAATGAAAGATCAGCTAAACTGACCATAATAATTAAGACAACTAAGGCTTGATGATGATGATAACATTGAAGGCTACTTATCATTCTGATGTCATGCTGGCATGCTCAGTACACATAGTTGACATGTATGAAGTTAAACAGCCAATCCTGTTCTGTCTCTCTTGTTTCTTTGATCATGATCATGTTAAATTATGATTAGGTATTTTTGAAGTAACTTCACTTGGGAGATTTAGAAGAGGTCCTCAAGATTCTCAGCCTGGATCAGAGGGAGAACTTCAAGAAAATATTCAGATGTCTCCACTTCCAAGCTGATGTATGTTAATCTTTATTTAATCTGTTATGGGCATTCTTTAAAAAATTCTATATTAACTCATTCATGTTTTGCCTTGTATATGATAAATCTATTTGTTGCAGGATATTTTACCTCCTTTATCATATATCACATATTAATGACAAGACAAGCAGTTTCTCAATTTTTGGGTAAAAAATTGCTATTGCTATTTGCTATCCTTAAAAAACAATATTAAAAATTCTAATTGGAAGAATGAGTGTTCCTCCACCATGAATCGCTTTTCTTGTGTCAATAGGAGGATGTAGACACACTTGTGCCCAACTGAACAGCTAAACTGTCTTGTTTACTAGTTAAGTGAGAATTTCTTTTCCTGATTTCTTTGTTCCTGTTTAGAGAAATATCAAAATAGTTCTAGGATGAATTGATATTTAGCTACAATTATTGCCTTTATTTTTATTTAAAATTTTGTGTGGCAACGATGAATGTTGTGTGTTTTGGTCAAAATGGATGTCTCGAAATAAGGTAAATCAGAATGATTTGTCTTAAACATTCAAATCAATGCCATCATCTATTATGGTCTTGCTGTGATGTATATGGCTGCCTAACGTTGAAAAAGCATTTCCCTGTCTTTGATTATCGTGTTTCATTAATCTGGCGCTTAATTTGATGGTTAAGGAGTATTTATTTTCAGTTTAATCTTGTACTTACTGCATTATTCCCTGTAACTCCTTTTTTTTTTTTTTTTTAACAGAATCATCAACAGTCTATTTGAGATTAATGAGTCCCTCTCACTCTAATGCGGCCTCAATCGGTAGCAGCTACTTTCGAGATAGATTTCCACAGGTTACTGCCTATTACCTCACCCTCACCCTAGATGCTCAAGTCTGTTTAAAGCTGTTAGAATTTCTTTCGACAAATTCTACAAGATCATTCAGATTAGGGTCGACACTAAGATATCGATTTTCTCTTGTTCTCATGTAAGCAGCATGTAATGTAGATTTTTTTACAGAAAAAAGCACCACTTCTATGTGGCAACCTCCTTCATTCATTTACAAAACTCAAGCACAAAATTGTTCACATGAATGATTGGCTGCACCTTTGTAATGTTATGTTTACTTGAATTTATTAAATTGTGTGCAATTGTTCCTTGTGCTTGGACGGCAGCATTCTCCAATTAATGATCATTCGCTTTGTGCTGCAGCTACTTTTTTTTCTTCTGACGATGCTGATTGTTCCCTCTCCCAGTTGACTGAAACTGGTCAAGTCCTTTTCATTGAATCGTGTAAAAGGAGTGGGAAGAACTGATGAGCTGACGATGACAGGAGCAAGAATTTTTCCAACTCGAATCCCATCAGACAAAATGGACTGCTTTATTTTTTCAATGATCATGTGATTCTAGTTCGATGAGCTTGGACGTTTCTGAACAGTCGTAGAATCTGGAATTCGATCGTGCTCTTTTTTTCCTGTTGTTGGATTGGATCATACTTCATCGTCGGCCGGCAAAATCCGAACACAGATTTTGGTGATGTTTTACGCCGACAACTTCTACGTGGGAAGCAAATTCCCAACACAGATTTTGGTGTGATTTAAAAAATCCTATGCTCGATCTCATTTTATCCATATATCCATAACAAAAAGATTTACATGATAAAAAAAATCTAGAAGCACCTCGCCATTTAAGGTTAGGCCTAGCTAGTCCATATTTTATTTCTTTAAGGACAATCTAAAAGTCACACACTCATCCAACTTTTAAATTTTATTTTATTTATGTATTATTTTCTAATCTTTCTTGAATTCTTCATCTTGCTTAGCTTGCTTCGAGCAAGGAGATGTATTAATTAAGAATCATAAGAAGATTTTCTAATGATTCTTGGACATAAAAAAATATTTCCATGAGCCATTGATTTATACACGTTTGGCCATTGCTTCTCGAGGAGCTAGGAAGGAGATTCCCTATGCGTCCATGGATGATGCAGTATTTAACAATTAAAAGTGGTACGAGAAGATTTCAACAAAAAGATTTTGAAATAAAAAAGAATTCATTTGCAAAACATTTATCATGCTTTGATTAATGAAAGTTGAAGAAGGAGCCTTCTTTGGGGCAATAACTAGCTGTTCTCGATTATTAAAATAAAATAAACTTAAGTTAAGCTAAATTTGGGTGTCATGTATTATATAACACGTAATTTCTCCAATGAGATTAATTGAGCCCAAAGTTTAATCAAAATGTTGAAATAATATTGCATTCAAAGTTGTTAGAAGTCAAAGATTTCATACTTAGATTGTGTGTACTTGTGGTTTAAGTTGAGTCCATCTCACCTAATAAAAGGCGTTGTTATATTCTCTTTCAACGGCGTGGGACAGTCATGACCGCTAATGTGTTGGTACCACATGAAGATGTCATACAATTGCGTTGACAATTATTGATGTAATGGTGTCTTTATGGAATTAATTCTAATCAATTTGGCTTAGTTGACTAAAGAGACTAATTTAGAAAATAAAAACAACAAGAGAAGAAATCTTCATATATATATAAGTATTATTATTTTCTCATTGTACTAAATATTAGAAATCTAAAAGATATTTTTATCCCAAATATTTTTTGCAAAACAAATAAATTTGCTCTTTGATTAGGGAACATTAATGTTTGGTTCGAGAAAATTAAAAAAATATTTTATATTTCCTTAGAAAATAATTTATACTTTAACAATCTGTATTCTTTTAAGAAAATCTAGAATTCTATGGTAAAAAAATAACAATATTGTAAGATTCTTTTAACTATATTTTATTTAAAAAAATAAAAAAATATGATAATAAAAAATATGAGCATTTTACCGTAATCCTGCTCTCTCCAAGAATTAAAGATATGAGGATTCCACAAGAATGGTTGTCTTCAATCAATTAGTTAGAAATATTCTTAATATATACCCATTAAAAAAATGGTATGATTAAATATTATTATATATAACAGCACTAATTAATAATTA
>JBBPFQ011056361.1:0-10384 GCA_037974815.1 Kaempferia elegans | reverse complement strand
AATAGCCAAGTTCAAGCCGAATACGAGAGAAGACTTGGCTGTCACAATACGTTGTTGATAGGATTGTAAACTAAAAAAAATTAAACCTTTATAACGGTGACTTGTTTAGATATTATCAAGTTCTCGTTCCGGCTTAATTATTTAAAAATTTTATAGTATTAAGTTTGTTAAATTGGTAATTAAGTTTGTTTAATACAAACTTTTTATTTATCTTAAATTTTTTTTTATTTATTTACCATTATAATGAGAATTTTATTGATAAACCTAATTCATCAATTTTATTTATGAATATTATTCATAAATATTATTTTGAGAAAATTTATAATCCCCCCTCTCTCTCTATATATAAATATAAGACACACACATTAAGTTTATTAAATTTAAATTCCTAATTTATTTAGGATCCTATTTTTTTTATTCCCACACATGAGCTATTTCTCAAGGTAATGGATTATAGAAAATTAAGATTTTTTTTGTTTATTATTTACTTGATGTAAAATAATTTTGAATTTGATTTTGGGTATGAACGAAAATTTTCTAAGATAACGACCAATGAACTTATTTCAACTTCAATTAATTGGAAAGGATTTCGATTGACTAAAATGATGATAGTAGAGTTAATTAAGTTTGAAAAAAAACTATTTATTTGGATCTCATCCACCTAAGTCAATTAAAACAATATAAGTTCCATACTAATATTGATTTTAATACTCATTGAGTCTATTATACCTCGGGGACAATAATATAATGATTAGACTTTCTAATAAATAACTAAGATTCTTAAGTTTGATTCTTAGTGGCGCTATTACTAAAGATTATTTCTATCCTCTATAAATTCTTTATAATAATCCATGCTTAATAGCTCTGATACGAATTAAAATATTAAATCACTTTCCATTTGCCTAAATGGTCAATCACTCTTCAATGAATGATAGTGTTAGTTATTTGAAAAAGTTTTTGATGACTGTAAAATTAAATTCAAATTAGTATAGTTGTACTGCTAAGTCTGTCTATAGTATGATTTTAAATTATAAATATATTTAAATTATTAATTATTCAGAGCAAAAGTATTTGATAGCGTTAAAATCTAAAAAAAAATATAAATACACTTGTTGAATTATTGGGCATATAATAATGATAGGAATCTGATTCATTTTAAGTTATATAATTTTTAATTAAATTTATTTTCGTTCAATTGTGTTTGAAACCCAATGGACAGTCTCGTAGTGGACGCCTGGACGGCGTCGCAACCCGTTGCGTCTCTTCCCCTTTTTTTTTTGGCCGTTTGACAGTGGAGTTGGTGTTGCCACCGTCACGTGTCCTTTCGTGAGCAGGCTGTAACCGGGGGCGTGCACGGTTACGATCGCTGCTGGTCCGGAGAGGGAGAACCCTTTCCTCTCGCTGCGCAGCGCCAGATCTATTCGTCTCTCCCTCGCCTCCTCAGTCGCCTGGTTTCTTGGCCAATAATGGCGGAGAATGGAACCAGCGTGGGGGAGAGTAAGGCGAACGAGAAAAGCGTCAGATTCACCGCCTCCCCCGTCGGTAATTATCCGGCCTTTTGCTTCCTTCTTTTTATGCTTTAGATTCTGGCCCGCCGACTCCGTGTTGTCGTCCCTCCTTTTTTTTTTTTTTTTGTTTGCCGTCGTTTGGGTCGGCAGGTGTTTTTACGAGTAGTATTTTGGAGATCTAGTGGATTGGGTATATGCGGTGCTTCTATTGGTAGGTATTTCCGGCTTTTTCTGTGGGAGAGGGAACTTTTAATTTGGCAATGATGATAGCCGAGTGGGTTCCGAAGAATCGTAGTCTGTGTCATGGTTGTGTTGCATTGATCATCGAGCATGTAACTGAGTGGATTTGATTCCAGAAGGAGGCATACAGTTAGTTTTGGAGATGGACTCTCGTGAATCCTGTCAGTTCGACTCCTTTTTAGTAGTGGTGTAGCTGGATTTTTCTTGGCGATACTGGTGTTTGATCGATAAGTTAGTCGAAAATGTTGCTTCTACTACTTTATCAAGGGGGCTACTTGTTCAGCAATCTACCCACCATCGGGAGTAGAACTTATTAAGCATATGGTAGCGAAGTAGTTATTCAATGAATTAATAACCCCTTCCGGTGTCATGTCCCTTTCCCTGATTAGAAGTGATTAATTTGTCAAGCAGGTGATATCGGACTAGTTATTCAATGACCACTTTCGTTGTCATGCTCCTATTTGAAGTTAGAAGTGATTTGTTTTCAGTGCTGCTGCTTCGTTGTTGTTCCCTTTTTATTGATTTATTCAAGTAGCTGCTCCAGTAGTCACATCAATGAAAAGGATTGAAATATCTCCATGGTTGCTACATTAGGTGTATTGACACGCTAAACACCTTTAGCTTTTGGTTGTTGGAAATCTTGTTCATTTTGTAGTATGATAATTATTTCCATTTCTTAGGATGCCTACTAGTTGTTGTACATTATACTTGTTATAGGAATTTTATTTTGAACTGATTGACCCTGCACAAACTAAATAAGCTTGTCATATGATGGATGTAGAGAAAACAAGTGCTAATAATGAATAAAATATGCCATATGAAGATTATTAGGGGTCAGTGATCTGTTTGCTAATGAAATTGTGAAATGTTAATGCTAGTCCGCTACATGCGGGATCCCTGTGTTGTGATATTATGTTCTGAGTTTCTAGAAGTTAATTATGAGATTTTTGTATGCATAGAGGAAATGAAGATGGAAAAGGAGTGGAGGGAGAGAATTAACACCTTTTGCATTTAGCTAATTATGAGATTGATATTGAATGCCATGGATAATTTAGTTACTCTTAGCATTTAGTTCTCATAGGTCATCACAGGGCACACATATTTTCTTTTCACGGATGATGTTGGTTGGACTAACACATGAAAATTTTATTTTCTTGAGATGTAACATATTTTTTATTTTAAGGCTATTTTTCTTGGTGTTAACACCTTGATGTTTCTGGTTGTTGTCAGTTAAAACGGATGCTGAATTACTATTGATTGATAGGACTTTATAATTAGTGACCTCCACAAATTTTTAAAGCCAAACACTTGCTGTGTTACTATAAGATGCACTGTGTTACTATAATAAGCACCAATATTCTTCTGTTTGTTGTTTCAGTTGATAGAGGACTTCCTAGGTCAAATACTATGCCTGGTGGAAGAACAGAGTGTGCAGAAAGTTCAGAGTCACATTCAGGAAAAGAAAACCTAAAAAGGTCAAGAACTGAGAAACATATACAGAGTCCCATTGAAGACCCAACAGTTAAATTGTTCAGTGATAAAGTTCCCAATAAAGAAAAGGTTTTTTTTTTTTCTCTTTCACTCTTCTTGTGAATGTATCTTTGTCATTGCATTTGGGTGATGTGAAACTGTTACTCTGTTGTTGATCTGTCATTCTCTGTCAATTTTGTAAAGCTACAATACCATTTAGTGCTGACTTATTTGCATTTCTCTTGACATAGTTATCTAGGATTCATGAATTTTGTTTGCTATCTTCCTATCTTTAGGCAATGAATCAAAATACAATTTTCTAGGGATGTAAAACCTTGATGCGAATAGTAAGAGATCAATTTTGGATTGAACTTCTCTTAACTTAGTTGTCTAGGATCCAAGATTTATTGTTTGTTACATTCCTATTTCTTGGCATGATCAATCAAGACAAATTTCTAGGGATGTAAAACCTTGAAGCAAATAATGAGATATCAACTATGTTATTGATGATTGCTTGTGGATTTCTAATGGCCATCTTTTCAAACCTACGTCTAGACAATACATTGTTTAGCTTTTGGAACTACTTGAGATGTCATTAAAAAAATTCTTATCACATATTTCTCATCATCATCTTTTGGGATTCATCAACTTTTTTCTTAAATTCTTTAGAAAAACTTTTTATCTAGGTATTCTTTAGTGATTTTCTTTTCTCCTTTTTTTTAAACTTTTTTTTTTAAGGTTGCTTTGTGTTGACTTTGCAAGGTAATTTATTTCTTCTATTTTTCGGTCATTACCTTGCTTAACACAGATCAGGATGCTAAATAGAATAGCTACCGTGAAAGATGATGGTACTGTTGTTGTTGATGTTCCTAGCAATCTTGAAATTGCACCTTCGGAAGTAGGGTCAGAGGATGGAAATGGTGAAGCAGCTGATGATGAGCCATTTGATTTGATGGATTCCCAATACCGACCTCCTATGCAGATAGTCATCCTTATTGTTGGTACGCGAGGTGATGTTCAGCCATTTGTTGCTATTGGAAAATGCTTGCAGGTTAGCCATCTCAATGCTTAGTCTCAAGGTTCATTTCAGTATGCAGCAAGGAGGCTCACTCAACCAATTCACTAGACGTTTGAGTTTGAAGTTTTAGAAGCACTTGACAATTGTATCTTAGATTTATTCTTTTTAACTCTTCTCAGTTGCTTGTGCACAATTAATTCAACACTCCTGTTTTTCCCCTTCGTAATGTTGGTTGTAGTTTTCACCTTTCACTATCTCAAATTTTGTATCTTGAAATTTGGTGAAATAAATTTTAAACCATTGATCATTTCTATACTAATCTTCTTATGCCTTTTCATTGATTTTTCTAAGGCACACTTTTCAGACAGCCTCTTATTACCTGTCAATTGACCATTTTATTATTTCTTCATCATTGTTTCTTCCTTGGTAAGGTACTAAGAGAAATGTTTCCATCGCGAGGTGAGTGTAATCACCTTTGCTACAATAAGAGAAATGTTTCCAAGCTATTTCTGGAGTATGGAAACTTAAATGTAGGAATGACATTTTGTTCAATAACTGAACCTTCATAGGTAGCATGGAAAAAGTAGAGAGAATGGTATAACTTTCTATTGGATATTTATGTTATCAATATTTAAATTCATAAAGGTTGCTTCTCTCATTCTTCAAGACGGCACTATAACTACGTGGTCCCTTGTTTGATTAGGCAGCTTATTTACTTTGTTGATGGTAAATAACTGTAACATGGAAAAAGAAGAGGAAATCAACATTTTTCATTTCAGTTGGATTATATAAGAACAAATTGATGACACACTCTTCTTTGTTCTTTCTTTCTGATTAGTTCCCTCTGTTTTTTCTGTTTATTAAATTTAGTCTTGGGTGATTAGCTCATTATTTGTTGGCAATCCTCCATGGAGAAAAATTAACATATATTTCAGCATTTAATCTCTTTTTTATAATAAAATCACACCGATGAAATAAACTTCTCAGGATTATGGACATCGTGTTAGACTGGCAACTCATGCAAATTTCAAGGAGTTTGTATTATCTGCTGGTCTGGAATTTTATCCTCTAGGCGGAGACCCAAAAATTCTTGCTGAATGTATGAACACCATCTGTTGCTTGTTTACTGGCATTGATCTAGTGTGTATTCCATCTTCTTCTTTATTCATGGATTGCCAACTTTCCAGATATGGTGAAGAATAAAGGTTTCTTACCTTCTGCACCTTCGGAAATACCTATCCAGCGTAAACAGATGAGGGAAATTATTTTTTCCTTGCTCCCAGCGTGCAAGGAGCCTGATGTTGACACCAGTATCCCTTTCAAAGCAGATGCTATAATTGCAAATCCACCTGCTTATGGTTAGATTTCATGTGAATCTCCATGCAATTAGCTGAGAGTAACTTTTATGTTTTTCTTCTCTTGGTCATTGATATTTGCACGAAAATCACTTGTTAATTTTGGTAATGAATAAAACATACTTATTTTCTTTGCGCATGCAGTCTAATACTAATGGTCCGTTGACAGTTGCTGTGCGATGGTATGTATAGCAGATGACAGAATAAGTGCTTGCAGTCAATCTCAAATTGACTGTTTGGTAGCACAAAACCATGTTTCTTATTCAGTCTGCCATAATTTAATGTATATGGCAAATGCCCGATGAGTGTATGATGAATAAATTTCATTTTAATTACTGCAAAGCAAATGTTTTTTTTTTGTAACTAAGTCAAAGACGGAATAAGGATAATGAATCATGTCTGCAATCCAAGGAGAAATGTCTATTTCTGAGGGACATTTGTTTCAGTGTGGCTACCAATTAATAGCCATGGAATTAGATAGTGGAGGGCAACACCTAACTTAATTCATATAAGTGAATCTGGTATGTCGTTGAGGTTTTTTCATTGAACATTAAAAGTTGGATTTTTAGTGGAAGTTGTTGAAGGGCAACCTGAAGATGTTGGAGAGTGGTCGTTCTTCTCATCGTTGTGGTCATCTTCTTCCAACATTTTGTTCTTCCCCTAATTGGTGTTGACGGAACAAATCATCTTTCATCTTCATCTTCTAAATTTCTTACTTGAGACTAATTTGCACTTTGATAAAGCAATGTCCAGTTCCTGATCGGTGCTGATGGGAACAAATCATCTCCAGCATCTTCTTCTAAATTGCTTGCTTGAGACTAATTTGAATTTTATAAAGCAATGCCAAGATGTCAGAAGTTTGAAAACATCAATATTGGAGTGTTGGGCCATTCACACTGACAACCATCATTATTCTTCAATCACATTTCCTTATTCTGACACATTTCAAGCTATAAAAAAAAGTACATCTGTGTTGCTACTGGACTTCACATGACTAATGTTCATTTATTTTGTCTTTTCTGGTCTCAGTTAGTTGCTAGAATTTGCTCTCAGTGAGTTGGTTCTTGCATTTATTCCAGTGATTTTCTAATGGACCATTTCACCCTCAACTATATGGCCTTTTTTGTAATTCGTTTTTTCCATTGGTTAGTGATTCATTAGTTTTACAAATTGAAATTTTCTAACTATTAATCTGGATGAATGGCTGTTCAGGACATACGCATGTGGCTGAGGCATTGAAAGTACCAATTCACATATTTTTCACAATGCCATGGACGTGAGATACTCTCTCCCTATTTCTATTTCTCAAACCGTTTCAGTATGCTGATACTTAGGGCATGGAAATTCTCTAATGGCGGACCCTTATAATCACTTAGAGTTATTTCATGCTTTTCTGTTTCCTGATTTCAGACCCACAAGTGAGTTTCAACATCCTCTTTCCCGTGTCAAGCAACCAGCTGGATATAGGGTAAGAGAAATCAAATGGCACTTTTTTTTCATTACCATATTAAAGGATGCTTCTGACTTTTCTACTTAATATGGTCTAGATGTTAATGCTTTTATGTATTTGCATATATAAAGTAAATAAAAAACGTGCCATTGTTCTAAAAACACTGTATGGCCGTATAAGCATATGCATGTTTGTATATGCAAATGAAACATATACTAATTGCATATTTAAGGTAAACCAATTTCATGCCATTGTTCTAAAAACACTCTCTATATAGACACGAGAGCATGCACAAGCTTAACTGCATTCCATATACCTGCATATGCTAATGCAAATATACATTCGTATAATCTTCAATCAGTCCCCCCCCTCACATGAACAATAACTTAGGCATAACCTACTTATGTCCCAACTTTAATATAACAATACGAGACTTTATAAAACATATCAAGATCCAAATCCAGGCTAAAGGCTATGGACAATTTTAAGGGGGCAACCTTCAATTAGACATAATCTTTTTAGGAAAAATCATATTCATAATCACTTTAAAGTCACAAATACTCACATGATTGAAGCACTCACTACCAAAGGAATTCATTTCTTGAAGCCTAGAGAATTTACTTCAGAAATTCTAGCAGGACTAGAATGGACCATAAACCTTGATAACCAAGAGACAACTTTAAAACCTACAACCTCTATTATGTACAAGGGCGGAAATCAGATCAACCTTCCACCTCTCAATTAGATGCACAGATTGAGGAATATAGTGAAGACCATTTCAATTTAATGCTAAGACAAACTACTGATCTGGTTACTATACTTCAATACTTGGGAAAAAACATTTAGTTTTGGTCCAACAACAGAAATTAAGACAAGCTAGTCAGGTAGCAGAAACTTTTAATTGAATGCATATCTCTCAAGACGGAAATAGCTTCTTTGACGACTTAGATAAATATGTCTATATGCCTTCGGAAGCTACCATTCATTTAACAGAAATAGACTTACAAACCTTAGAAACCTTTGAAACAACACAAGGAACTTTAAACTAATTGGACTTTAGTGTTTGATGAAGATCACAACATTATAGCCCAAACGACACCATTAGTTTACCCCAATCTGCTAAAGACTTGATGAATCCAGGAGAATCGTTAGCCACTTCTAGACTACCATATGAAGGATACAATGGAACAATGGATTACGGACAAGACCATCCTCCCAGAACTAGGATCACACCTTATACTAATAATAATCCCTTATAAGAACTATAGGAAAAAGGCGACCACCGAAGTCACTTTCTTTGGGAACGATGCTGATACTTCTCAATATTACATAATGTGATCCTTATATGATATTAATTTAGAACAATGGATAGTCTCTGTCAAACGAGATTACCAAGCTAAACATGAGCTAGATATATAAACAGGGGAAGCCATGCTTAGGGTAGGAGAAAATTACTTAGGGGATGTCGCTAGAGCATCACGGGAAGACTTTAAATTTCATTTTCTAGAAGAAGTAACTCGTATTTCCTCATAAGGAAATAATGTCCTCAATTTATGTTATGCCATTCATAGACTTTTGACAGCTCAAGATGCCAATACAGTATTAGATATTCGGCGGAAAGAAGCCACGAGAGATTTAGAACAACTCCAACTATTTAATTGGAATTACATTAAACTTTTTTTGTAATGATTTCTTTGCAATCACTGCAATCTTTGGAAATTACTGCAATCTTGCCTTACTGCAATCTTGCCTTACGAGAACGCTTATTTAGTAGGAGACCTAGGAAAAGAAATTCATAAATCTTGGACGGTCTTAAATATGTCGGTTTTTGGTTTTGGGTTGCTTGTTGGTTCTTTGTTTATGACACTCTAAACCTTGATAAGGAAAATTGTAACTTGCTTATCTCACCAGTGAGCCTCAAATCTTTTAGGTTCTCTCTTAGTTATACCCCGACCTTTTCAAGTCTTACTCTTATGCATGCCTTACTTTAGTTGGCACAGGTTTTACATATTAGAAGGGAACAGATTAATTTTCTGTTTTAGCTAATTATTGTTGTTAAATAGAAAAGGACAGAGTACTTTTGATATGCAAATAAGAACAACCAGCGCCTTACAAGGGTTAGAGAAGCTTAATTAAGTTGCCATAATATAATACATGAAAATACAAACTAAACTTAGAAGCATAGCTTTGTTACAGAGAGAGAGAGAGTTCTTGAGAGTTGGAAGTCTTCTGTTTGTCTTCACTTGCTTCTGAAGGTGGCTTTATAGAGGGGAAGAGAGGCTTCTAGAGGTGTTGACACGTTAGATGAGAAGGAATTTGAATTATTGAGGCTTTGGGTGTTGCTGACTCAGAGGATAGGGGCAAAGCTTTAGTAGTCTTGTATGACATCATGACTGACCTTAGTTAGGGGATTCCGATGTCACTGCTTGCGTCATAGTTTCATCATATTAATTAAATTGGCTTCTTCAACAGATCGGCCTATGGATTGAGGTAAAGTAGAAGTTGATGCTGCTAATGGAGTTTTGTTTTGCTTTTGTTTTTCTAACCGGGCAGTATTTTCCTTCTCGTAAAATTGGCAGCGAGTTGTATCCTGAGTAGAATAGGAGAATGGGAAAAATTTTGTTCCCAAGTATCTAGGCCAGTATATTTTTTCTATAAAGGTTTAGCCGACCAAAATATATTCTAATGGGTCCTGGTCAGGATCCCAAAGCCATGAGCTTCTTTATATGGAGGCTTGCCAATGTTTAAGCTGTTCTTCAATTGATTTTGGCGAAGTCCATTCTTTATCAGCATGTGAATGGTAGTCTTCAAAAGGAAGAAGGTGGATAGTTAATCCTTAGATATCTAATTTGATCAGTTGTCTTGTTGGTTCAATGCATGTGTTTATCCATTCTAGAGGAGAGCTGTCATAAGTACACAAAATGGATGTTTCTTTTTCTTCAAATATATGTTGTAGGAGTTTGCCAAATTTATCCGGAAAGTGTTGAACTGAGTCTAAATCATGAACACAAAGTTGTTGTAGTAGGCCAAATTTTATTAGAGTAAAAGGAGTAATAAGTCGTTCTCGGTAATTTTGATGCTCAAATTTTTCGAAGTGAATATTGACTTTTCGGAAAGAATATAGTAGTTGACATCTACACCCTAAGTCGATAGCTTCAGGATTAGAATATTGGGGAAAAATTTTCTGACATTTAATTTTGTATGAGTATTCTTTTTCATAAATAATAGTGTCACAACCCGCGACCAAGGGCTGGTCGGGGACCGACACCGGCGTTGCTTTCAAACCCAACGTTTGGAAACAACCAGCCTCAGTAGTATAGTCATTGTCATCTAAAGCCAATAT
>JBBPFQ011056142.1:0-10387 GCA_037974815.1 Kaempferia elegans | reverse complement strand
TTATCTTCAAT
This sequence comes from Kaempferia elegans, assembly GCA_037974815.1. Classification (NCBI taxonomy): domain Eukaryota; kingdom Viridiplantae; phylum Streptophyta; class Magnoliopsida; order Zingiberales; family Zingiberaceae; genus Kaempferia; species Kaempferia elegans. Next base: position 10,376 of record JBBPFQ011056142.1, on the reverse strand, counting down.
CGATTGATATACTCTCTTGCTCTTGTACCACACAAATTTGATTAATACATGAATTAAATAATTTTAGGTACCTCACGCTAGACGAACCTCATGTTCCTTGGACTTTGTGCTTGGAACTTCCTCATCTCCGAGTCTTTATGCAAGAATTTAGTCCTCAACCTTCTTGAACAATTCTTACTTTACATCCGGTCTTCCGACTTGTAAGGACTTCTCTTGCCAATGATCTGATCCCCGATCTCCTTGAACTTCTCTTGCCTTACACCTACTATTCCGATCTGCAAGGACTTCTCTTACTAAGAATCCGATCCTCGACCTCCTTAGATTTCTTTTATCATGTAAACTTGCAACTCATGTTAGATCTAACATATTAGTCTAAACCTAGATAATTATTAACATATTAAAACTTTTAGAGCATGCTTGCATTAACTGTTCGCTCACCAACAACAAAACTATAGCTTTCTATTGCTCGTTTTCTAATGGTGGTCATTATTGTAGAAAATTTGATTAATCATGTAGTTGGAGAAGATGTTTTAATAAATTGACAACCAAATTTAACGTTCAACATCTCCTTAGTTATGTCGGAAGGTAATGACGAGATATCTGTTCAAAATATTAATTAAAAATTAATTTAAATAGTGTGGATTTAACATGCTTGGATTATAATTATAATCATATTCATCATTATTTTTATATATTATTATGATATTTATTATAATATATTAATATATTAATTATTCTATTTTCTGTATATTATCTTAATAATTTATATAATTGGACTAGTTAATCTACAATAATAATAAATAATTAATTAATTATTTTCTCAAATTATTTTCGGTAGCTAAGTATATCGAAAATTTAAATATTTTTCCTCATCCATGCCACATTGAGGCAGAAATGCCCTTTTCTGAGAGGCTAATTACGAAGCGCGTAATTGATGGCTTCCTTTTCCTTCCTCATTCGATCTCCAACTCATCGGAATCGCTTGGCCGATCGGAGGATGCCTGCATTAGGGTTAGGGTTCGAAGGGAATGTATTCGCGGCGGCGCAGAAGCGGCAGACAAGCTGGTTATGGTGATGGCGGCGGCGGAACAAGGTTGGAGCTGCGATGGAGGCGGCATTTTTTCTTCCGCTCCCGGAAGCGTTGCTGACCCTTGTTCCTACGGATGCGGCGTTGCTGTAATGTTTTATTAATCTATAGTTCCTTCTCTTTCTCTATTTGATACCACCCTTTCCGGAATCCAAAATGTCGGCCATTTTTCTCGATAGAACTTTCGGACATGGAAACATGGGATGTGGTGGAATTTAATTGTCATTCCGATTTTATCGGGAAGATTAACCAAAGTAGCAACATTAAATTGAAATTGAATAAAATAGTGAGCACCTGCACCGTGCGAAACAAGGTTTTGCAGTTTTACTGTTCCCATGCGAGATTGCGAAGACTCTGAAGAGTAGTTTAAGGCCAGTATGAACCTTCTCTGAGAGAGTTGCATGTGTTTTCCTAGTAATTTGCTCTATGGAATTCTTCCATGTCGCGTTGTTGGTCATTCTTTAATGTAAAGGAATCAACAGATCTGAGGTCTGGCTTAATCTGCTATGAAAATCATGTGGCCGAAGTACAATAATGCAAGCAAATCGGATCCGATGAGAAGAACGCCATCAAATCATAGGACAAATAGATGATGTCCTTTTTGCTCTTCCTTCTTCATGCCGGTCTCTGTTTCTGTAGCGGCGTGTAACCACATGATTTGTCTTCCTTCTGTTTCAATGGAGACGCTTCGACCTTTTCTGTGATTGCTGCTGCAGCCTTTGGCGTTACATGAGCACGCCGGTGGTGGCCCTCCTCCTGATCCTGGTCCACAGAGCAGGGCTTCCTATGTGCCTGTTCGCCTAGCTCCCGCCCAACGCCACTGGCCTTCCACCCCCTAAAAGCTCCAAAGGTCCGTACTGTTGCTCTTACTTACCCTGTTCCCACTTCCACCGCCTGAGCTGATGTTGATGCCGCCCACTGATCTCTGAAGCTTTAACTCGGGTATCGCATTTCACCAGATGATTTTGTAGAAAGAGGAGTAAAGTAGACGAGAAAGCGAAAAACGAGGAGGTAGGAAGGCCATCATCTTCACAGCCATCGGCGCACATATTTTTCTCACGCTTTCCAAGGTATATGACAATTCCTTGGTGGCATAATCCATGGTTTGCATTTGTAAAGTTCCGAACTTTGCTTCTGGTTCTCGCACAATGGCAGACGTAGCGGTACAGATCTGAAGCGGCTGCTTTGCCCAGTAGAAAGCCGCGGCGGAGGTAGTCCGTCTCGCTCGATTTCGGCGGCAAGAGCGTCGATGCTCTGGCCTCTGGCCCCGGTTCTTCACTAGTGGCGTAGCAGCAGGGATGAAGAAGAGCTCCGCCGCCTCGTCTCGGAGCAGATCGGGCACGTTCACGAGCCCCGGAACGCCCACCTACTGGCACGGCGCTGGGGCGGCAGCGTATCAGAAGGGGTGGAGCTCTGAGCGAGTGCCTCTTCCGGCTCATAACAACCGGAGGTATGGTGGCGGCGGCGTCCTCTTGCAGTTTGCTAATGGAAGGGCTTTACCCTCCAAATGGGAGGATGCAGAGAGATGGATTTTTAGTCCCGCCTCAGGTGATGGAGTAGGAAGGCCGTTTGTTCAATCGCATGACCGGCGTCCCAAGTCGAAGAGTGGACCGCTTGGTCCTCCAGCGAGGCTTGGACTAGGTGGCGGCAACTATTCATTGGCCTCGCCGCTGGTACCTTGTTTTGACAGTGGCAGGGTTAGGAATTTTGCGGCGAACTCTCCGTTCCTAGCCGGAGTTCTGATTCCAGAACGGGGGTTTTCTGGTAATGGTGGTAGAGGAAGAGGAAGCTGCAGAAGAGGAATGGGAGTAGTTGGTGGTGCTATGGAAGGGGATGGAAAAGCTAATTCTACCACTGGGGAGCCTTACATATTCCGATCTGCTAGTGTCCATGGTTGGTCAGATAATCTTATCGAGTCATCGTCCTCCATTCCCAATTCTCAGGGTATGGTACAATGTTAAAACTCCATCCAGTTAAATCATGTTTTTATTTTACTACAACTTAACAAACTCTACTTGGACGAGCAATTAATATCTCACATTCTATCCAATCTTGTGTCTGTCTAACCACAACATGAAATATTGTTTTCTAAGTAGTTTGAAATCTTAATGGCTGCAGACTTTCATAGTAGTTAGATTTTGACTCAAACCAGGGGATCTGGTTAGTACTAGACTTCCATTTTAGTAATCCGATTAACCTAACGCATGACAATATGAGATGTTTGCATATAGATCATTTCTGAGATACACTTCTAAGTGGTATTTCAGTTTATTATACTCTGGTATCAGGCAATTAAATGCCCTTTTGCCTCTCCTGCTATATTTCTACTGCATTTTAAGTCTTTTTTTTTATAGAATACTAAGCAAATACAGCTATTTGCAAACCTCATGTACACTAGTAGACCAATCTGTATACTCCAGTTCATGTTTTTCATAGAGCTTCACTTAGCATCTAGCATGATATTCGTAAATCATAGCTTGTGACTGTATAATTTCATTGCCATTATACATGACATTCCCTCATTTGTTCGTATAGGCATGGAGAATTGACATGTTATTTTCAAATTTCTCTTCATCTTTTATGCATCACATGCTTGATTCCTTGGAACAACTCAGAAACAATACGAGTCTGCTGATTCTTCTGCTGCTACAGGAGGAAAATCTCATATTGCATGTTTCATGCTTCATATAAGCTTCATTTCGTTTCATGTTTAATTCCTTTAGCACAAGACACATAAATGCAGAAACTTGACAAGGTAATGTACAAAATATAGTAGCTGATCTGATCATTGGAAGAAAGGGTTCAATAATCAGGTTGGTTATGAATATTAAGTTACTTTTTTTTTTTTCTTTTTAAAGAAGTTTGGTTGTATAACTGCCCGCTACTGCATGATTTCTGTTGGCTCGATCATGTTATTCTGCTGTGTGTGCTGCAGTTATTGCCATGTTTATTGCCTAATGTTGTTGGTGGCGTTGAGATTGATCCAACAGTGTTGGGTGTGATTAGTTAGGTCGTGATAAGTCAACAGCTTGAATTGGTAGGGCTTTGGTATGGTGACATGGAGCGTTTCTTTTAAAATCCTCAACACACCACCCTTTTGGCTGTCAAGGCACCCCTTTGGATGAAAGATATACCACTTTCAGTAGCGTCCACACCGAATCACTTAATATTGTTAGTCATCAAATCACTTCTATGGACGCCGAGGCACCTTTTTGGATAAACTTTTTATCCCTTCAAATAAGAGATATTAAGGTTAAGAGAGGGTAGATCCTTTCTCTAAGGTGAAATTGCCTTGCTCAAGTGCTTATGGTTTATTAATAATCATTTCCTAAGAAACAACAACCTTTAATTTAAAATAGAAGTGCTGTGAATTTTGAGTTCTAGCAAACTTTTATAACTTTGGAAGTGTGTAGAGATGAGAAGAAAATTAAAGAGCCTCCAAGAAGATTTCATCACTTGAGAATTAAGTGCTTTGGGCAGAAGAATAGTATTTATCTAGAAGGATGAATAGTCTCTTCTAACTGTGGGGAGATAAAGATAATTCCAAAAAAAGGTGTTTTTTTTTTTGCAATATTACTCTAATTCATTTTCTTGTCGTCACTATGAAATCACACGGTTAGGATTGACTAGATTACTTGTTTGCTCACTATGTCCCTTAACGTGATAGTTAATGAGAGGAGCATTAGCCCATTTCTATTCGAATGCGTGAAATGGATGCCATGAAAGTGTGGTTTCTGAGCCGATACACAACCAGAAGCCATGTTCATTGAAAGTGTACAATTTCAAGAAGTAGTACCGCATGTGGTATTCTTTGAGGATTTTGTTTCATATGAGGTGCGTTGATCAACACAACTTCTCACTAGTTATGTGAGAGTGTGCAGATGAGGAAGATGTGCGATCACTTCTCAATGCACAAGACAAAGACATCCTTCTGTTCCCCAAGTTTTGTTGTTTGGAGATTTGAGCACCATGCATGCTATTTCAGCTACGCAAAGAAGTTTCATGAATGAATTAATTAATTCTATTTAATTGAGATTAAGTTTTAATGCTCAATTAAATGTGACAGCCTCCCTTTGTAGCCCAATTTCTGGAATTGATCTCATAATCTTAGCCAATTTCACACATTATTAGTTTCATAAGAATTAACACTTGTACTCACTCGAGTTAGCGTTTGTGCATTCACATTCATGGACCTCACTCGTGTACAAGCCAATGCCTTCATGCGATAAATTTCAAACCAACTCTTCGTAACTTGAATGGTTTTGGATATTATTATCTCGTTTACTCAAGAAATTGACTTACTCCTTGTAAAATATTTGTTCATGTCTATATTTGATGGTACTACAATTGTCTATAACAACACACTCGTGCATATGTTACATATACATACCCAAAGAAATCGTACTGCACTTTTTTTTTCTACTGCTACACTTTGTTCCCCTATTTTGGTATGTTATACTGGTTAAGCAGTATTATGCTGTTTGAGTTGGTAGAATGAGAATCAACTGCCACATCTAGTTCTTCACTTCACCAAATCATCCTTGGAACACTATGCAGATGGCAAGTTTGATTGTAGCAGAGAAGCAGCATCGATGCTCTCCTCTTCAATTTTAAGGAAGGATGTAGCAACTCAGATGAGCACAGATGGAAGCACTTCCTCCTCTCCCGGGGAAAAACCTTCTTCCCCCTCATCAGCCTCAGCCTCTGCCTCTGCCTCTGCTTCTGTAATTGAGGAGCTAGCTAGCCACTTTTCAAAGCTTGAGGTCAGGGATGTGCAGGTAGATGACAGTGTTACTGTAACCAGGTGGTCCAGGAAACACACAGCACGAGGCTCCTACAGGCCGTCACCAAGAATCATAAGGTGGAAGAAAACTGAGGGAAAAACTTGTGCTTGGGATGTTAGCAAGACAACAAATTCTATTTCAGAGTAATTCTTTCTTTATCTTTAAGCTTGTTGTTCTCTGAAGTTGATGAACATTTTACATATGCAAATTATTTTGAGGAATAACTGAATTATAAATGCACGTCTGCACAAGACCAGTACACCAATTGACTGGTTGAGAATTTTAACTAACTAGATAATCATGACAATGATTAACATGAAAAATGTTGTTTATCTTAAGCATGTCTTAATTGTTCGAAGAGGATAGTTGACCATATCAATATGGCTAATCGTTTTAATTAGTGCCATTTAATTCGTATCCATGACACCTGCTTGATAATTGTATCTTTGTATAAAAATTCTAAACTACCAGAACTTAATTTCAAGTAGTGACAGACAACTCTAATAGTTTGGACAAACAGGCTTGATGATGATGTGATGATCATTTTGAATAGGGTACTTGATCTTGTCTTTTTGATGTATAATTATCATATGTTCACATCTTTTACTTTGGAAAATATTTGAAAGGAAAAAGAGAGAGGAGGCCAAGATCACTGCATGGGAAAACCTGCAAAAGGCAAAAGCTGAGGCAGAGATCAGAAAACTAGAGGTTCCATAGAATTCAAACAGCTACTTCTTGTCCCTAATTTTTTCTGCCAACTTTTGTCAATTTAAATTTGCATACAATTTTGATTGAATACTTTCACAATTAGAAGCCACTATTTGTCATATCAGATGAAGCTAGAAAGGAAAAGATCTTCCTCGATGGAGAAAATTTTGAAAAAGCTTAGATTGGCACAGAGTAAAGCTCAGGAGATGAGAAGTGATGCGGCTGCATTTCAAGAAAACCAGGTTATGAGAAATAAAAAGCCTTCACACTTCCGCAAAAACGGCCAGAGTGGTTCTCTCAGTGGATGCTTCACGTGCCATGCCTTCTAGTTCTCGATGGTTTCAACCACACATTTTTGTATAACAAAAGCAGTAAGTCAATTGTCCACCGTTTTACTGCAAGATCTGTTTTCATCACCTTTACAGATTTTCTTACTATTCATAGAATTTGTATTTCCTAGAACATGGAGAGATTAGTTAGCATATTATTTCTGAATGCAAAAGATATTTATGAACTTTTCATATACTGATCAATGTTTTTCCATAGAATGGAATTAATCTGTTTGCTATGATAGATTTTGGAAGTCATGTCTTCATGCAAAGCTAACTGATCTGTTGTATTTCCTACTTTGAGGAGTTTACTGAGAACTCTGCAACATTTTTCTGCCCAACTTTTTCTGCTCAACTTTTTCTAGACCGGGTAATAAGTAAAACACATAATAACTTAATTACACAAAAAAATCTCTTTCATTTTTCCTTTCCTTTTTCTTGGCCTGCCACTATGTCACATGAAAAAGATAAGCGGCACAATTTTGGTGACCTTGTAGTTTGTCAGTTCATATTCTTGTTTAATAGTGCCAATGTAGATCTACTACACAATTTTCTTCCACTAAGCCCCAGGATTCATGAGTCCTGCATTTTGAAACTCATGAATGGTTCCATGATATCCAAAATTTATTTCTTTTTGAATTTACATTACTTTTGTTAACTAATTGTTTCCTCCATTGGTGGTAACCAGTTTGTTTTCCCAGGTGTGTAGTATTTGTTCTCTTACTACCTGAGATGGAGACCTAAAGCGTCATATTTGATGATTTATGATATTCAAGAAACTTCAATCTATTCAGCAATTGGCTAGTTTCCGAAAAAAACCATCACTGGCAAATGTTCAAGCGACAGGATGGTTTGATCAAAACTAGTTCACTATCTTCTGTAATTTCAAATAATGGTATAACAGGGATTCAAGAGATGAGAGAGCTATCATTCACATGCACTACCATTGTTGTCTGAGCACGAGAAAAAATGCTTGATACATCCAAGTTCTTGTCATCCAAAGCCTTAACATTCATGATCATCGTCATTGAGTTGTTGTTTAATCCCTACTCTTTGGAATAAATTACTTGAAATTTTCGTCATGGTAATTCTACAACCAGAATGACTGAACTGGCATTTGGTTCAGTACTATGGATGAATGGCAACTATCATGCGATAACTAAGAATTCAAATGTGTTTTCATTGACAATGATGAATAGCTGATTCAGGTACTAAGTTTCCAGCCAAATCACATCCTCTCTGATGAACGCATTTTGTCACAGCAGTGATATAAATGACTATTGAATCAATGAGCTAAATGTTCCACCATGCCTTGGAAATGTTGACATAATGATCATTTGCTTGCGGGAATCGAAAATCTTGAATCAATGATAATATTTGTCAAATAAGTCCAATGAGAGTTGATCATTTTTCCCCTCATATTTTAATTGGAATGCTATATGACTGTCTTCATGGGACATTGGTTCTTGATCTGGGGAGTAGCTGATGCTGTTTCCCCTCACAAGTCATGAATTTTTGCTGTTTATTTGTTAAATGTTCACAAAATTGCATTTCATCCTCTCCTATTTCTTCCAATAAATTGTTGTCACTGAGTCATCTTTGTTTAGATGAATTTAGCAGATTAGATAAATGAATTATTGTTAATTAACTATAACAATTGGTATCAGAGTGTATCTAAATGTTAGGCATTGTGAGGCATTAAAAAGGGTTATTATGTGATGGTGTGAGTACCATTGGACCTCCATGTTAGATTAGGATGATTTTAGACAATAAACTCTATTATATGTCTTGATGGAATGTCATTTAAATGGATCATTATAATCCAATTTAGTTTTACATGATAACTTGTGAACGTATACAAAAATTTATCTTATAAGCTTAAGTTTCATCTAAGGAAGTTGTGGCATTTATCTTTTTTTTTTTTAAATAATAAAATTGGTTAATATCCATATTTACCCTCATATTTAAAACTGTCTAAGGACATAAAACTATTCTTGCAAAAAACTTAGTAAACACCATTTCATATCATTTAGGACACTTGCTTGGTTGGAATTTTTATGTGCTCACCTCTACATTTATTTATTTATTTATGCCTCAAGATCATTTTTTTGTGAAATATCTATGTTGTTGGCAATAGTTAAGTTGAATTATTTGGGTATGTTTAGGACTAAGAGGTGGATTTTTGGTGGGGGCAAATACATAGTATTGTATTTTTGGTTTTGGCCGTGGGGTGCCTAATTCATCTTATATTGAATGCGAGACTATTATGTTAAAGAAATGATGATTTTGATATTTAACAGAGATTTTAAGTTATATTTAACTTTAGCTTGTGTTTATGACGTATAGATCAAGTGTGTAGAAATTCAAAATAATGCACATAGGAGTTTAGAGAGGTTGGCGACTTGATGAGGTTGGGTTTGTTTGTTGGATGAGTTGACACCATTGACTTGGTTAGTTCAGGTTAGATGACTCTAAGGCCTAATATAGAAGTAGACTTGGAAGGCGAGGGAAGGAGCCAAGAAGGATAACATGAGAGCTTATAAAGTTTAGTGCATAAGGTACCGAAGGTTGACTGACACGAGGCATTCTTTGAAATCAACTTGAAAAATAAGGTAAGAAGGATGAGAAGCAAATTATTGAGTTCAGTACATCTGAGTTTTCAAAGACATGTACCAAAGTATACTCTAGCATGACCCAAAGCTAGATGGATGGACTTGTAAACAAGGAAAGATGAGTGACATGCGGAGCAAACTCGTGGGCTTTAGTGCATTAAAGGATCTGGAGACTATACGAGGTGAACTCAAGGGCAAAGAGAAGGGTTGACAAATTTATTTATTTTTTCATTTCTTTTCTTTAGCTCTTATTTTTCTTTTTTCCTTTGGATATATATTTCCGTATTGTTTTTACTTTTTCTTTCTTTCAATAATAGCTTTTAGTCTTCTGCATTTGAAAATTAATCTCCAACCTTCAAGTATGTAATTATGAATTTATATTTTGTCATTTTGGGACTAAAATGTTTGATATTTTGTTTGTGTGTTTGTGTATATTTGTTTTTTTTTTTGAGGTTGATAAATTGTTTTACTCTGATTTATGTTCAATTAGGGAAGATACAATGGTTGATTTGATATTATTAGGAGAACTTGGGATTTGATTTAGACAATAAGCAATTTTTATTTAATATTTTTTAAATTGTTATTTTTTATATTTGTAATGATAGGCAAAATTAAAATGATATACCCAAAAGGAATATTAATAATTATTTCTCTCGAAATGATAATGATCAATCAACAAATCATCCAAGTATTCCAAATGATTTTTCTCCTTCAAGCTGAAAGTCTACATTGGAAACAAAAAAAAAAAAAAACTTAATCATGAAGTGGTAGATACAATAGAAAGCAATCATTTGCATTACGAGTGAGATCGTTGAAAATGAATTGCAATTTGGCAATATCCATGTGATAACCAAGA
>JBBPFQ011055927.1:0-10388 GCA_037974815.1 Kaempferia elegans | reverse complement strand
GATCATAACTTGATAAGCTCCTCGGGCTTGCACGGATCATGACTTGGTAAGCTCCCTGAGCTCGCCTAAATCATAACTTTGTAAGTGGCCTGGGCATAGGTCCCCAGGTCACCCTAATTGCATTTGAACATGTACATAACCAATACCCTGATCACTACACATGCATGGAACATAAATGTAAACATGTGTTTAAACGTAAACATGATCATTACGTGAGTATGGACATAACTGTAATCATGTACATGACATAACCTTGGTCACTTCATAAGTATAGACATAAACATGTATCCATCACCAAACATGATCCCTACATAAGCATGAACCTAAACATAGACATATATAAACATGATTAGGTATCTAAACATGTGATCACTACTTAAGCATGAACATAAACACCAATCCAAATTAAATCCGAATCCCATAAATGTAAGATAACTACATTAATTAAATTTAACTAAATCAATTCTATTCAAATCCAAATTAAATCAAATAATTCCCCTGTATAAACACCATTGGTTTCAGACACTACACTTACAAATGTGATATAATAAACAATAATATTTGGCCATGTCTCCTAAATATTTAGGGTAGGTTTTGCAGATGTTATCTGATCCCACCATTAAGCTATATTTGTCTAATCACTAGGTCATTCAGAATGATGATTTTTACAGCAAATGCAACTGTTGAGATCCATGTTTATGTCATTTTTGACATAAGTTTATACTGGCAACTATGGCCTAATTCAACCCTTCACTATTTTCATCTGGAATTGGGACCAAAGTTTGCGGTGTTTGTGTATGTGATTTAATAGTTACTATTTTCTTTATTTTATTCAATTTGGTGTAACTTGTGCAGTATCCTTTAGTATATATCAACTCATGCATTAATTAACTATGATGTCTTTTTGTAATTCATATCTTGTTATAATATTGTGATGCTTAAGATTATTCAATTCTTCTTATTCAGAGACAAACTTGGTCAAAGTCTCAAGCATGGTCTCTTCAAATACAGAGTCCACTACATGAAGGCAACTCTCTGCCAGAACATGTTCAGATACCAACAGATGGAATTGATGTCTGGGAAATTGATTTTCAGCTTCTCAAGTTTGGAAATAAAGTTGCATCTGGAACATATGGGGATCTGTAAGTTTCACTAGTTGACTAACATAGGTAGGATAATGAGATGTTTATTATGTTCTCTTGCTAATTACTAGTTTATTTATTCCCAGTTACCGTGGAACCTACCATAGCCAGGATGTGGCAATTAAAATACTAAAGCCTGAGCGTGTAAACGTAGATATGCAGCGAGAGTTTGCCCAGGAAGTATTTATCATGCGGTCAGTGAACGCTAACTTGTATATAAACAATTAGAACTAATCTTTTATTGCATCCAATTGCTTGAATGGATATTATTCTACCAGAACTTCTAAGACAGAGCCTCAAACACGACATGCTTGTCTTATTATTTCTTCTATAGTGCACAAAACTACATTATGGATGTGCTTTGACATATATTGATTTTCGTATGTTTTATAGAAATTCTTGCATAGAATGTTGGATCAGGGGTAGTTAATATTTAATAACTTTGAAACTTGAATGCTTCCTTGCTTTTTCTAGATCTATGGAAATACATGCTGAAGAATCCTCTTCTTTGTTAAAGTTGCCTCCTTTATTTATTTTTTAATGTTTACTAGTAAGTTCTATTCATATGATAGTTCGTTCTTGGTCTTGTAATACATTGCCTAGATTTCCATTCATGATCTTTTTCTGTCTCTTTCTTTTCTCTCTGTTGACCCTCTCTGTTCTCCCCTCTTATGCCAGCACGTTTGAGGAATAGGTGTTCATTTTCCTGAAAAAAATGGTCATGTTGCATAAATTTGTTAATTAGGAGAAATGGATACAATCTGAGTTGTGTTCAGAAAGTTATGCCTTGGGAAGTTGCAACATTGAAGTCATTGGATGGTATAGTTTGGGGGCAGTACAATCTAAAACCATTTGTAGCTGCGGTTTGTGATTTGATTTGTAATCAGGTTTGTCTTTATATCTTTCATGAGATATGCCTCTAAGATGTTCCTTTTGCCATTTCTTCATGTTATTTCTCCCTGCCATAAATTGTTTTAGACTTTGCTGCTGTGCTGATTGCCGCAAATATCTTACCAATAAGCCTCTTGAGGCTATTCTTCTTTGGTTTCTTATCTAACTTTGCACCTATACTACTTGTTTCTCTTTGTTTTCCAGGAAGGTTCGTCACAAGAATGTGGTACAATTTATTGGAGCTTGTACTAGACCTCCAAAATTATGTATTGTTACAGGTAATTGAAATCTTGCAAACCTTTGATTACGTATGTCTATCTTTTTCAAGATATAGACATGTTTTCTCAAAATTTTCCCTCATTCTTTCTGTATATTCTTGCAGAATTTATGTCAGGGGGTAGTGTCTATGACTATCTTCACAAACAGAAAGGAATTTTTAAGCTCCCAGCTTTGCTCCGAGTAGCAATTGACATATCCAAGGGAATGAATTACTTGCATCAAAATAACATTATTCACCGAGACCTGAAGGCTGCCAATCTTCTGATGGATGAGAATGAGGTAAGTAAATTTTAGGATATCTATCTTCTGGTTCCGTTAGATTGGTTCTCTTTGAAGTTTTGTAGCCAATCTGCTTGTGGTTCTTCATTCTATGCTAATCTGTTCAGTGTTTTGTGGTAATTATGCAAATTATTAGTTGGTCTCGCTCAGTGTATGTATCTGTGATCAGCCGTTCCATAACATTCAGATGACTTGCATATAGTTTTTTAGATGATTGAATACTTTTTATTGCTGAATTGTAAAAATATATCTTTTCGCAAATTGACTTTCAATTTGTTTTTTTTTTAAACTAGTGGTACAACATGTTTTTTGTTCTCTGAGGTAGATGATGATGATTGAGCATTTACTATCTTGTTCTAGGTCTGCTTAGTTCACCAGTGTGGCTAAACTCTTCTTTTACTAATCTAAATCTTATTCGTGGATTATAACTTTACTCTAGTGAGAACCAGATGATATTTGCACGTCCCTTGAAACTAGTATGTTGTATGGTATCCTCTTTGTTGGTATTCTTTGTTTTTGATGTCTGTATACATATCTCATTTTTTGTAGTTCTTTTGCTTTGAACGAGTGGAACATCAAACATTGACCCTATATTGACCTGTGGAAATTTTCTTGGCTACCTTCTTTTGCTCATACTTTATTTACTAGTCCATTTGGCAGGTGGTTAAGGTTGCAGACTTTGGTGTTGCACGTGTCAAAGTGGAGTCTGGAGTTATGACTGCTGAAACAGGAACTTATCGATGGATGGCACCTGAGGTATTATCCCACATTAATTCCCACTTCTCACTCAAGTGTACAAATTAACCCTTGGGTTCAATTGCTCTTCCATCCAACTATACGTTTCTATCTTTTTTTTATTGACTATTGGCAATTGTTTAGAGATTGAGAGAGATGTGTTATATAGGGCGTCGTATGTTTTATGTGATCGTAAAGTATCTTTAAAACTTAAAAGAAAGTTCTACAAAACTGCAGTTAGACTACTATGATATACGGAACTGAATATTGGGCTATGACTTGAGCACATGAATAGAAGATGAGAGTCACAGAGATGAGGATGTTAAAGTGGATATGTGGACATACGAGGATGAACAGAATAAGAAATGAGAACATTAGAGAGAAAGTCGGAGTTGCATCTATTGAGGAAAAATCCGAGGGACGTGTTTAAGATGGTATGGGCATATACTTAGACGACCAATAAATGCTTCAATTAGGTAATATAAAACTATAACAAATACGCACATCAAACGATAAAGACAAAAAAAAAAAAAGACTTAGCAACAATAAAATAAGATAAAATTTATTTAAGTATAGATGATGATATAGTTGGGGATAGAGCCCAATAGCGTAAAAAGATTCATATAGCTGATCCCACCTAGTGGGAGAAAGCTTAGTTGTTGTTGTATTGACAATTGTTTATGATTTGTTAGTTTTTTTTTTCAATACTTTTGAAAGTTTTTTCTTCAGTTATAAGATTAAGAACTGTATTTACTTGTGCCAATGAGTTTGGACAACTTGCTTTATGAGTCATAATTATTTGATCTGATAAATGATCAAGGTGCACTACCTATTGGCAGTTTATCATTTATAGGCACTTCAAGATTATGTACGTAATTCATTTTAAGGTAAAAGTTGATAATTTGTATTGCAGTTTTTTTTTCCTTTTAGGCTCCATCTGTTTCACAAAATATTCTTCAGAAAACCTTTTTTTTGTGTGTATTTGGAAATCATATTCAATGCAATGTAGTTTTTATTAAATAAAGACTTTCTTTTAGGACTATGACATTCTTTTGAAAAAAGTAGAAATCATTTTTTCTAGTCATTCATAAACCCTTCATTCTATCAATAAATGCTCTATATTCTTCACCCCTCCCTTTGTTCATATAAACCAATCAATTTGTCCCATGGGTTGGTGCAGTTGGTACCTGCATGAATATTTGCTTCGATCAATTCCATATGGGTGCAAAATGCCTTATTAGATGTCTGATCTTCCTCATGCAAAGGGTCGCTCTAGGGCAAAATGTCTCCCATGATATACTGCCTGTATCTTGTCGTGGGGCCGACGAGCAGTTTGAAGTGAGCGATATCATGTTTTTGTTCCAATGTTGACCAAACAATTTAGGTAGGCTAATTGGTCTAATTGTGTTAATTGGTTTGGGTGGTCCGATCAAATGGGATAGGTAAGTCAACTAGGTTGGGTGGGTTAGGATAAGTCGAGCATGCATATAGATTTGATTATTTGAATAGGTCGGGCATGCTAATTAGTCGCGGTGGGCTTGGCTGGTTGATTGATTTGCGCAAGCGAGGTGATTTGATTGATTTGGGTGGGTTGGGTGGGCTGATTGAGTTAGTCTAGTTCGTTTGAGCAGGGTGAACAAGTTAGTTGAGTTGGTCAAGAAGCCGAGTCACTCAATCTAAATGGACCCATCATGCCACGCAAGTTAGATTAGTGGGTCGGTCTATTATATCAAGTTGATTGGTATAATCAAAAAGTTTGAGTGGGCTAGTTGATCTAATCTAGTAGATCGGTCCAAGTGGGCCTGTCAAATTTAGTCTGACTCACCTGATCAAGCTGGCTGATGGCTGAGTCGTTTGTCTAAGTCAACTAAATTGGTAATGTTGGTCATTTAGCGTCCACATTGACTATTAGCTCGTCGGCTAGGTGGGTTAGCAAGATGAGCCTAATAGGTTGGATGGTTTGACCAGGTACACTTGGTCGTGTCAAAGTATCCAATCAACTCAACCTTTGAGAAGGAGAATAAGTCATGTAAAGTTGCTATTATGTGACCTTATGGTCATGAGCTCAAGTCGTGAAAACAACCTCTTGCAATGTAGAATAAGGCTACATACAATAGACCCAATGTGGTCCATTTCCTTTTCCGGTACGCTACATTGGCGAGAGCTTTGTGCACTGAACTTTCAAACAATAATCTATTTTATTAAAAAAATTCCAAAAAAAAAAAAATCACAAATAAATAATTTTTCTGCATATGAATGGAGGCTTGTTTTCTGATCACGTTATGTTTCAAGTTTATTTCAATACTCATTTAATTCTCTAGCTTCTATTAGAAACCTAATACAGTTGTTAGGAAAAGTGAGTAACAACGTTAAGGGCATCTCTCGTTATTTGAGAGCATTTCAGTATCAAAATTGTACACTGTACATTTCAGTATCAAAATTGTACACTGTACTTATTTTTTTAATAGTACGAGAGGATCTTAAAAACTATGCTCGAACTTTGGTCTCTTGGAAGGTGAAAATTTGACTTATCTCCCTGTACATCTATAAGATTCCATTAAGCTTAGGTTATATGCTACTATGGGGGAGTTAAAAAGTTGTAGACAAGATTGTGGTGCAACAAGAACGTTGATCAAAACTCACAGAGAGATATGTTACTTTTAATATAACACAGAAATAAATGATCTCACATAGGAAAGCAAATAAAAAGAAAATCATATTATACCAAGATAATGAACATGGAGGATTGTGGTTTTTGAAAAGCTCTAATCCAAATAAAGTTGAAAATAAACTAAATATTCTAGAGAAGAAATATTTCTATAGCTAAAAGTACTCAATAAAATTATAAAGTGGGAAAGATACCATATTAAATTAAACTTCTGCCAAAATTATCCTATACGCTGTAATAAAACAATTACCAATTTAAAATCTTCTTGAACCAACTTATTCTTCTTTCTAAACAAGAGGATCTATCAAAATTAACTTTTACTAAACCTAAAACTTCTAAAAAATAAATTCCTAGTTTGCATTAGATTGTATAATGTCTAGATCCAAACCCAATTAAACATGTGCTGCTACTATACACCTATTAGACAGTGCTAGCATGGCTCATAAAGGTCTCGGGTATTTTTGCAATTGTTAACAATATTACCTTTCGTCACTTGCCTTTTGGGAAGACAAACTAGTTCCCATTATAAAGCTGTGGATATTTTTCTAATCTATCCATAATGTTGTAAATTGGTTACGATAAACTAGTTTATCATTAATGACGGTGTTGCAATTAAATTTGTTGGCAACTTGCAGCAATAAACCATGTTACTTGGACGCTAGTATGAGTCTCAGGTACGCAGATGAATATATGGCTCTTCCTGAAAACAAATCACACACGATCAGTGGGGTTTTGGTTCCCAAAGGGTCAAGAGTATTTGATGGACATCGTATTGGAAATTGTACAGAAGGTCAATTTATATAATTCAATGTGCATCATTGAATTATCAGTAGCAATCAACATCATTTGCTTTATGTGTGCCTGTGTTTGTGCAGGGTGTATACATATATACTTGCATCATATAGTTCCCACTGCTTGTTATCATTTGCTAGTTATGTAGGATGTTTTCTTGCTTTTATAGAATATGTTGTTTCAACTATTATTTGTCAATTTAAGCATCACTGCTAAAGTATTGCGTAGTTTGATGATAAAGTATCTGTCTTTCCTATTTCCTACCTCTAATGCACCGATAAATTCACTTCATTACTCTATTCAGGTCATAGAACACAAGCCTTATGATCACAAAGCTGATGTTTTTAGCTTTGGAATAGTCTTGTGGGAACTGCTTACAGCTAAGGTAGCTGATCTTTGCAGCTACTATTTTTGTTTTTGTTGGACAATTCAAATCTTATAACAAGCTTATTTTATCATTTTTTTTTTTCATTTCTGCTCAGATACCATACGAATATTTAACCCCACTACAAGCTGCAGTCGGTGTGGTTCAAAAGGTACGTCTCCAGTTTCACTGATGCAAGAATAACAATTCTAAAAAAAAATCTATATAGTAGTAACGTCCATATATCCATCGTCATTTCTTCTAAATTAAAGCAATCATATATATATCCTCTTTAGCAATATGCTGTAGTGTCTCTACCTATGACGATAGGTTAGATGAAACATGTTTGTTGGAGATAATTAGATGATAATTTGGCTGAAAAAATGTTTCATTTCTCCCCCGGAAAAACTTGAAACTATATGCCACATGTTTTTTGTTCCCTTGTAGGGCTTGAGACCCACCATTCCAAAGAATGCTCATCCAAAGCTTGCTGCTCTGCTCGAGGGGTGTTGGAAACAAGAACCCACTGACCGGCCCGACTTCTCAGAAATATTAGAGACACTGCAGCATATTGCTAAAGAGGTTCCCTACTAAACAGCAAACTAAAGATTGTGTTCCTAAACTAATATATTAGTCCTTGAACCTTGACGGTTAATTGATCTGAACGCGGACCAGGTTGGGGAAGAATCTGATGATCGCCGCAAAGAAAAGTCATCAAGTGGTTTTTTCTCAGTTCTCAGACGAAACCATTGAATCCTTTTCACAAGCCGAGATCTGAATGCATATTGTTTCCATCACGCATTTCTGGGATCAAACTTGGCCACCCAATCTTCTTGTTCTGGTCAGTGAATTCGTTTGTTCTAGGTGCTATTTGGTGCTCATTTTGCTGCTGGAATTGATAGGATTAGTTTCTTAAGAACTGTACAGTATTAAATTTGTGGGTTTTGA
This sequence comes from Kaempferia elegans, assembly GCA_037974815.1. Lineage (NCBI taxonomy): Eukaryota > Viridiplantae > Streptophyta > Magnoliopsida > Zingiberales > Zingiberaceae > Kaempferia > Kaempferia elegans. Next base: position 2,290 of record JBBPFQ011055927.1, on the reverse strand, counting down.
TTCTGTTTTTTTTATTATTGAGTTGAATTTTTTTTTCCTTAATCATTGGCGTGAAATGTAACTTGCATGACTAGTTCTCGCACTGACGCAAGAGTTCTAATCAATTCTTCTTTTTGTAATTCATGTTATTGCTACCACATTCTTCCAATTTAAATCTGCTCTCATTTATCAATACATTTGTACTTTTAAAAGCAATGCCGTAATTTGATCTCGAGCTTTTTGCACGACCGCGTATCTTCGTGCAACCGCAACTCAACATAGTGTACATTATACAATGGCGAGTTTATAGAGAATTCATCAGCGAAAAGCTTGAAAGTATTACTGATGGTGTGACCTTGTAAGTAGCTTTTACCTTCCTTGCAACAATGACAAGTGCATCTACCATTGGAATGTTCTTTCACCGCCGATATTGTACACTGGTTGAATGTTGATATGTCCCTTCAACTTAGCCATAACATAGGATTATTAATCCATACAGATTGCATGGTAGCATTGAGTTTAAGTGAATATACAATTTAGATCGTCTAAACAATCAAATTACTTAGAATGAACTTGGTCTTGAAAACTCAATTTGAATTCAAGAGAAATTACTGCAGGAAATCTCTGCTCTCCCATCAACGACAACCTTCTTCCCTACAATCAGTTCCGGCTACCGGAATTGCACTCCAACAAACACAACTCAACAACCTTACTTTTGCCCTTGCTTGCAGTACAAGTCGCAAAAGAACAAACAGTTCTACAGAAGACCCAAATGTGCACCATTAGGATAAACTAAGCATTAAATGAAACTACTGCCTTAAACAAAACTACAAAATTTAAAATCGTCAATTGCTTCCAATTAAAGAGCCATCGTTCTTACTAGTCTTGAATAATCCCCGGCCGGCATCAGCCTGCAGAAATGTAATCTCTACTCAGCTTATGGCCCGTAACTCAAATTCTTCAATATTCAAAAGAAAAAGGCTTAGATATGGTAGTAGGGCACAGAGCTATATGAGGCTTAGACAAACAAGTAATTACATAGGTTTCTAACATATGCCCCAAAAGGAGTCGACTAAGGTCAGCAATAAACTGTACCAAAAGCTCATAACTATATAATTTTCTTTGGCAGCTTATTTAGAAATGGGTAGAATTGAATTCTTTTAAAAATTGAAATTCAATTCCGCCTTTTGGAATAAATTTTCAACAAAGATTTGACAAGGAAGTCGAATTCAATTCCATTCAAACCCTTCAAAATAAATCAGACATGTTTAGGTCTGAATTGTAAAGGAAATTCATCTGGAAAGTTAAAATTACTAAATAGTCCTCCATGTAAATACAAAAAAACATCTTTAAGTTTTATTGATGAAGAACAAAATAGTAAAAATATGAGAATTGAATTCAATTATGATAGATTCCAAATCAAGAAATTCAATTCAATTCTCTTATTTATTAACTCATTCTAAATTTAAGAACTGAATTCAATTTATGATGTAATTTAATTCCTGATAGAATTCAATTCAATTTCATTACTTAACTTTCCAAACGGAATGTGAAATAACCATCAAACTGCAATAATATTCGATCAAAACACAGAAAGATTCAACCTCGCAGCTAATTCTAGAAAAAACAAACCTGATATCTGAAAGTGTGCATCTGTACAGATCAAAACAGCAACCGGATGAGAAACTGTCATGTTCCTTTCTCTATGCTTTACATTAGTAAAAGTTGCTTCGAGTCAATCCCTTTCGGGAGCATCTCTCCTGGCACTCACGTTGCCAGTGAACGACCAAACCTTTTCAAGATCACCGGAGTTGATCTTCCCCAACTTGGCCTCTGGTTGATGTAATATATTTCTCTTGCTCGGTGAAGCTTGCAGCCTTCCAGGGCTTCCACTTACTGAGGTTGAACAATATGTATGTGTTGGAAAAGGTGAGGAGCAAGATGGATTTTGAATTGAGAAGGGACTGGGTAAGATCTTTTTTTGAACTGGCAGTCCTGATCCTCCCCGGTTAAATATAGAAACTGCTTCGGCAGTTGAACATTTTTTGGTCGCATCATCCACAAAGATCAAATCATCAATTCTTGCCATGATGTTAAACGCCAAGCTCTCCATGACTCTGGAGTAACTCTCAAGGATAGAGTGCCCTACATCCTGCAAAGGAAACTTCAACCTTAGGGTAGGATCTTAACCAAACATCTAGGAATGGTTAAAGAGGCCTTGTATTCACTAACTGCAGTTGAATCATAGATAAATACCTTATTGTACTTAATTTTGTTCATATCAAGATCTGTCTGAGGAAGTCCGGGACAC
>JBBPFQ011055820.1:0-10388 GCA_037974815.1 Kaempferia elegans | reverse complement strand
GGAGCAAAGCAGTCAGTAAGGCTCAATAATTACAAACACAGCTAAGACTGGAATAGTGGAGAGACAAACAAAAAAAAAACAAGGGTACACTGAGCCGGCTGGCTGGCTGGCTAGATAATCAGATGTACTATTGTCCACTATCGATGCATTAACCAGCAGACGCTTTCATATCTCCCCTCTCATTTTGTTTCCAATGGTCCTTGTTGCTTTGCCACATAATCGCGCCGAATGAATAAATAAAATTGAAATGCTAATGACATGGTAAACTGAGGTGCTGTTCCTTCCCAGATTAATTAAACATTTAGGAAGAAGAAAATATCTCTTTTATCATACACTATTACAGCTAGAATTTGCCCCCACGGATCGGCCCAATGGGTTAATGCGGTGTTGCTGTGGATCACTTGACCCTGTGTATTTACTGTGATAGCATGAGAGAAGATATGAGGGTATCACCTTTGTTACAACTACTATAGGTAGAATTTGAAACTTGTACCTTGTAAGTACATGCTATTCCAAATTGTCTAGTGACTCTAGTCATATAAACAGCAAAACAATATATATATATATATATCATCAAGCTTATGCTTATTCATACCAGACTAATTGAGCATTCTAATTTTAACATTTTCTAACATACAAAAATAGCATTTTTCAGAATTAATAAAGAGTAGCGAAAATGCATTGAGAACAACCTAAATTGTATGTTCATAATGTAACCAAAGGAAAAATTATTTTGACAAACTGCATCAAAGAATAGAACTATGTTTGTGAACCAAACATGGTATTATAAAATAACACAAATCCAATTAAGAACCAGCCAAATAATCAACGAATCTATTTTCATTCTAGCATAATAGTTATGAAGGAATTCGTTGAACTAATTAATTTTTTAATAAAATGAAAGAAAAAAAAAAGATAATGCCGAGTTCAATTGAATGGAATCCCTCCAAATTTTAAAAGACTAGGCAGCAGTGAGTCACATGGAGATGGCAGCGGCAAATCCTGCACGGACTTTGTGCACCATTGTAGAAGGCTTGCCTGGGCCCGGTGGTTGACGTGGAGCGGCAGCCGACAGGGCTAGAAGAGTGGTGAACCGCCGGATAACTACGAGGCGATAGCAACTGGGACCGCCCGCTGCCGTCCTGTTGCTGTCACACCACGGTGGCGATCGAAGGCGCGGTACAATGCTCGCATTCATTTCCACACCATTAATTCCAAACCAGACTCGCCTCTAACTGCTTTCGCACTCACATGCATGCATTGGCATGCTCCCTTTTTTCTTTATTATACTTTGTCGTGTCCATGGACAGGGAGTAGACTTGAGGTACTAACTGGTAGGGGACCATTGTCTCTTGCGCTCGACCAGGACACATTAATTGCGTTGCCCACATTACATTAATTGATGTGGAAAACGACCCGGATAGTTCAGTGCAATTTGCTCAAGGCGGGGAAGCAGATATGCATCACTCTAAGCAATACTAAATTAGTCTTAGTGGCAGACTACAGAGGTAGAATATGATTTATTATGAGCTGGTCTGAGATTTAACATACATGTTGACAGATTTAATTAGCAGAGACCAAGTTATAAATTTGATGTATGGAGTTTTGGTTGTCTCTGGCCCATTCTAGCTTGCTAATCTTCCAACTAGTTTTTGATAGAGAGGAAAGAGACCTGCTTCCTAGTTTGCTTGTTGGAGCGTATACAATGAAGAATATACAACAATCTATTGATTGCTAACTAGTATAATTGTTCCGTCATTATAGATGGCGCAAAATCAATTTGTGCTCTAGTCTTGCCAAAGACATCCCACTTCTAGCTGGATTTACTAAATATTTTCTAAAAAATTTAAGAGCAACAGAATTTCCTGGTATTTTAAATTAATTTTGAAATATTAGTGGTAAATAAAAAACAATATATGAAAATTTGTGATAAATATATAGAAAGATTATGGTTCAGATCTGGTGTGTGAGTCATGCTCAGACCCGTGCGCAAAGCACTGAACAGACTAATTTCGTGTTGGACGGTACATATGGACCAGGAGGCTCAGCAAAGCAAAAGCCTATGCACCTCCATCATGGACAGTTCTGGAGTGGGCAATACCGAGGGCAACCTGATGCCCAGTGGATTGAGCCTGGAGAGTAGGTGGCCTAGTCTAATTAACATCTCTAATTCCCGAAATTCCACTTAACTATCAAAAGAATCGAGGGCACCAAAGTTTGCAGGATATAACGTGGGTGGATGATGGACTTGTATCACATTTGGCCCAACGGAAGGTTCATCACATCAGGAGACCCACGCGACCCAAAATTGAACTAGGAAGTCGAGATAAGAAACATCACATCAACAGACCACGTTACACACAACTATTACTCAGACAGTGGAAAACAAATGAACAATTCATACAAGAATGGAGCTAAGGAAGCTAACTACAATCAGTAGTACATGAAATTTTTGTAACTTGGAAGTAAAATCCCACTTACATAGTCCTGACAGTTGTTGTATGCTCTCCACCAGCCCTTGGTCCTCATTTTTCTTTTATGGAGAGCGGCTGCATTCATTTAATCCAAGGTGTAATCGCCACAATTAGAACTCAAAGGACATGAAAACTTTAACTACCATCAAATGTAATCGGCTTGTACAATCTTCTTTCCAATGTATTTTCCCAAGAAATCAAATCCATGGTAGTACAGAGCTTCGATTTCTGCACGTTCTCCCTTCTCAACCATGATTGCTAACTCAACTCGGTAACTCTCCTGCAAATCAAAAGACCCCACTAATGATCAAAAGACAAACACAAGTCAGCTGACTGTCGTGGAGGGGATTCAAGTCCAACCTCTCAATTCAGGACAGGAAAGAACAAGAGTGGAATATCCAATTGATATACCTAGAAACAATATCCTTGAAAAGCACTTATGGATGCTTCATATCTAGCTTTGATGTTATCATTAACTCAGTAATGTGGATGCTTCCTGTGTGCTTCAACATGGTATGAACAGCATAACATGCGGAAGACGGGTGACAACTCGCTACTTGGCCAAATAATTGGAAAGGCTTGGCCAAATAGGGAGTTAGCATGGTTTTCTATCTTAAGCATGTTGTTTCAGGTATGCATTGTAATGGATTCTGAGTAACTTGTAACTGGGCTCCTATGGTAATGGAATTGGTGCGACTGTCTGACCCACAACCATTTTTTTCAAAGAAAAATAATATCCTTTGCAAGACAAGATCAATTGTTTCCAGATTATGATGATCTGGAAGCAGATTCACGTGGTCTAATTACATACCGGCAAAAACTTGGATGTCATCAAGTTTTTCGCCTTTTTCACATCATGTGGTGTTAACTGGGTCAATGCTTGTTGTGGTATGATCTTCAAATCATCTGCTCGTAATCCAAGCCATCTGACATTGCAAGCTGTAATTTCAATGAACTCAGAACATATAAATTGCATGCATACTAGAAAGCAAGAACTGTTGTTTAATTACCATATCTGTACGACTCTAAACCCATATTTACACTACCAAACTTGTAGGTGCACAGTATGGCTAATCCAGCTGGGTTCCTATAAAAAATTTCAAGTTATCAGCGTGGAAAAAATATCAAGGGAATTACATGGTTAGATGCCCCGGTGCGATATACCAATCGACTAGACCCAGGATTGGTAGGAGTGGAAACGTCTGACTTAGTCGATGTACAAAGAACCTATTCAAGATTTAAAAAAATCGTAAATATGAAAATAGAAGTATTGACTAAACATGTGGGAAAAAAAAAGAGATTAATTTGCAATAGTAATGGCAGTTGAGGCTGTGAAAAAGATTGCCCAACATATTGGCTGCACCTTGACTTTGTAATTCAGGCAAAATGATGATCAACAAAGAAGAAGGTAAATAATACATATTAAAAACCTTCGAAAGCATTTGCTCTTTCTAAGCTGTAGCATGTAGGAGTATGGATCACCTAATTGAAGACCTGATCTTATGGAGATTTAACAGTAGCCATAAGTGGTGAAAGACAAATGAAAAGAAGAAAAATACGAATAGTTGCTAGCAGTTTTTAGTAGTGTTAGGATCAAAGACAAAATAAAGCAATTGATTAAAATCTCATTAACTCCAGTTGCAATAGGCAAAATTTCTCATTCTACCAACTGTGGAACAGCATGTAACATCTGAAACAGAGAATCAGCATTCCTCAGAGGTCGGGAAAGGTTTAGCAGAGATCATGAAGTGTTTCGGGAGATCACAAGGTGTTTCAGATCCATGAGTTCATTAGGTGTTTCAGGGGTTGGAACATCACACTGATGCAATCGAAGTCTCCTGCTAAGGTCAATGAAGTTTTACCCTAGCTTCTGCTAGGTCAGTGAAGCTATAGCAAAAGCTTCCACGGGGCCAGCAAAATTACAACAAAAACTTCCTTGAGGTCATCAAAGCTACAGCGAGAGCTCCCATGAGGTAAGTGAAGCTACAACAAACGCTTCTGCGAAGTTGGCTATGGTTAACGCTTCCACAAAGTCATCAAAGCTATAAAGAAGCTTCTGCAATCGGCACCTCTCCTCCATGCCATACTTCCCTTTCACCATCTTTTTATCTAAACGCACCTATCAGCACTGATAACCACGGAAAGATCTCTCATGTATGTAGGCCATTGAAAATCAACAACAATATGAATCTGGTATAAGATCATAAAGGTAGAACTGTTGAAGCAGATAGAACAAAGTAAATCAAGTTCTCTATAAGATCTAGTGTGTTAAATCCAACCCCAAGATAGCATCATCTATATAACTAACACCTATGATCATCCTTCCCACTATATTGACAAGTCATCTTAAAAGTCATAATTATTACATCATTCATATCTTCCAATTGAAACTATTTAATCCTCAACCCATAATCAAATTTCGTATTTGACCAAACTATCTATAATCATAACCTCAAACTAACCAATTACACTTTGCAATTAATTCTCCAATCCAAATTCCCCTCAACGTCCTCACAATAAATATCATCATGATCAAATATTCACAATTTCAAAATGTTATCTTACAGGGTCATAATCATCATGCTATCTATTACAATTACATAATCATAGGTTGCATCTAAAATAACCAACGAATCTAGTCCCAATAATACATCACCTCATCTAATTGAATAGCAACTAATAAAATCATCATATTATTATCAACCTCAAAATTATTATTTTCCCAGCCAAATCATCCTCATTTACACACCCAATCACTGCATCCTAATTCAACAACCAAGAACTCCAATCAAAAGTTAAAATCAACTTCACAACTCACGATGTTCAACCATCACAGAGGTCGCTGACAATGATGAAATAGGGATATGAATCTACCTCGACAACTAAGGATGCTACCTAACACGCCTTTTCTTAGTTGATCCTTACCCAATACATGACAACCATGGTTAACACACCAAAAACACAACAAAACGTAATTTACTGAAACATAAACATGTTCGAAATAAGGACTGACACAATGATTTCATGAGTTGATACAACCACTATGCAATTGTGGTTGTTAAAGGGGTTGCAGCGTACTCAAAAAAGAAGGAAGAGGAATAACTATTTTGAGGCAACTAGATAGGAAGGCCTAGACTTTTTTCCACTGATGAAGATACATGTGAGCAGCAACAATGCACAAACAAAGGCGACAGAAAGGGCAACAAAGACTGGCTGATGGGCAATTTTGGCACCAACAGCACCCGGAGAGATCCCAATAGAGTAGGCTGCACAACAACAGGGTGAGGCATCACATAACACTTGGTGGGCATCAGCAGCATAGGCACCCAATGTATGAAGGTGGCCAGCAATGTCGCAAATCAAAAATGTAAAGTAAAAAAAAAAAAAAAAGAGTTTTGAGACAGGGGTTTCTTCTCAAGCATTTGATTGGCAATTAAAACACCACATTACATTTTAGAATAATTCCTGCTCTATTAAAGCACCCCTTGCCCTACTTTGGATTTTTTCTGAATCTAATAAAAGCATAAACACCTTTTAGGCTTAAGTGTTCTAGCTCTCTTTTTACTCTTGTTTTCTTCACTTTTCTGTAAGAGTTAACCAAGTTACTGCAAATTAAGTCAACGTTTGAGGCTACACATTAGATGCAAAGGAGTAACTGTGTGACAAAATCACTTGGCATCCTAAGATGGAGCTTCACTGCAATACAAAATTTGCAAAGCCCACAATTAGAAGTCTTTAACGAATTTGACCAGCTTAAGGAGCAACTCTGTATAATATCTACAGTGAAATTGAATCTTCCTCAAGCCTACATATCAAAAGGGATTTACATAAATTTGTTCTTCCAATGAGCTAAGTTCTTGCCTTTCTTTTGACCAATATGCATATGAAAGTTCTAAGGGGAAAACTAAATCAGCTATACCATCAGAATTACAAATGTCCAAAACTCTAGGCAACTTTATCTGGAAAAAAAAAAAGCTACAGTTATGCTTTATATAACATTGATGGTGTCACTCAGAAAGGTTTTTGAACAGTTTCAAAAGCTTATATCAAAGATTCCACAACTGTTTTCCCTGACCTCACACGGTCACATTTTGATATGCAGCCAACTCAAACATATAAAACATGGTATAGGTGTAGTGTTTTGTGCTGGCTTAAAAATGTTCTGCGCATCATTTATCTAGTAACGGCACAAGCACACCCAAACAACCAATTACATACAAAGATGACCCAGTTAAATGGAATCTTTGCACCAGTCTTCAATAACTCGGATCCCCTAAGTTCCAACAACTCTTCCCATATAGAAGACAAGAATAATCTTATAGAATTAACACTTCAGTTTACCTTTTTCAGTACCAGGATATACTTAAGCAGTGTCTAAATAATGCATACTATTTGATTGAGGAGGTGGTCCAACAACTCAAACTTAGGACAGAAAATCATACTGAATTAATTAATGAATGCATCAACCTTGTAGCAATGTCAGGGTATCCTTTAGCAGTGATTATAATAGATGGGATTTGGTTGAAGAACCGGTCTTCTGCCAATCGCTGAAATATAGCATCCTACTCAATTAAATAATATTAGTGGAATTGAGAGGATTTATCACCATAATTTGCAAAAGGCTTCAGTTTACCTTCTCTACTATGATGATATATCTAGCATCAGAATTAAGGACAAGTCTGTTCAATGCATAAAGGTCTCCGGTTATAGCATAGCCAGCTTGTCCAAGCATGGAACAGTCAACATTCTGTTCACCAGGCTCCTATTAACATCAAATATATCAGCGATCAAGTAGTTTAGATAAATCAAAAGAAAGGGAAAAAGACAACACTGCTCTTCCAATGTTTATTTAATAAGTGGATAGCAATCATCTAAAAAGTGAATGCTACGTCATACATGACACAAATAATATAAACTTGAAACACAAATCTGGATTACTTGAAAGAAAAAGTTGCAGAGCTGCACCTCTAAGAGCAATCTCCCAACAACTGCACCTCTGCTAGAAGCCATGATACCTAGACTATGTCGAGTGCATTGGAGCAATGCAACAACATCTGCAACAATTATTTGAGAAAGTTGAGAAACTAGGCGCGAAGTAAACTTAGATTATGGTTAATACCCAATACCAATATGGGAGGTAGAGCACGGTGACCTTGCACTGCTCTGTTGACTTGATCCTGAGATGTGAAATAGTCAGGTGAGTCACAAAGAAGTTTATAGAAAAGTTCTCTTTGCGTAACAAGCTTCCCCTCCCCAACAATGCGGAAGCACATCGCCATGACCATCCATACTACAGGAGGAGAAACTCAATAAGCACAACAAATTCATGCTATGTGTATCGTGAGAGATGTTGGGAGTTAATTACAGAAACTACACCTCTCGTGAAAGGTTTTGCGTCCTTTGCTCTCATGAAAGATCTTGTGCAAACAGAGTGGGACAGATAGACTGATGAGACCTCACTCAAGAACCCTTGACGGATCCCGCTGTTATCAGATTTCCTGTTAATCTATCACATCAGATGGGGTTATCAGTGAGCGAAGTAGCGAACTGTGATCCCAAATCACTCAAAATAAACGACGTATAGCTACAACAAACACGACGAAACCCCTAATAACGAAATTTGGGTTTATTTGTAACATCAAGAAACGGATCCAAAATCAAAGGGAAAGCCCAAAACCCTTCGCGAGCTTGCAGATCAGAAAGAGGCATACCAGTGCGAGATTGGATACGGCTGGGTTGGGAGCGGTGAGGGTTTTAAGGAAATTGAGGACAGCGACTTCGATTCGTGCTCGCACCTGCAGATGATTGCAAGGAAAATCTAGATTCGCCGTCCGAGAAATGCGTCTATAAGGACGAGGATCGAAGAAAAAACATAGAAATGCTGAAGAAGAAGAAGATAAAGACGAGCGAGACGTTCGATCTAAAAACCTGGTGCGGAGCGAGGATTTCCGCCGAGCAAAGGCGCTGATCGGTGAAGAAGAGCGACGATTTCAGGAGATCCTGCTCCATTTCCGCTTGAACTGGCGGGAGAAGTAATTAGTAGGAAATTTGAGCTCTCCACAGCAACCGCCTACAATTTACAGAGGCAGGGAAAGTCGCATCATGGACCTTGCCCAACTTGGGCCCGGTTTACAGTCGGTCCATCAAAAATTAGCCTAGGGATCGTCATACCATAAAATGATTATGTTTACAAGGGTACTTTAGTCATTTTAATCTATCTAAATTATAAAAAGGTTGGAGGGGAACGCGCTCGTTGTCAAGTGAAGAGCAATACCTTTTGTCTAATATTGCTAAATGCAGTTAAAAAAAAAGTAAAATGATGCAACAGGTAAATATTAAATTTAAGGAATACTTTGGAGTTGTGTCTTAATAATGTTAAATGCAGTTAACAAAATGTAAAATGATCAGTCAGATAATATTAATTTTAAGATAATTAATTTGAACTAATAAATTTTTTTTATACTATTAGAATAAATTGAAAAATATTTATGATGAGGACCGTCTATAAATCTAACATCATGTGGTGTGTCCTATTTAGAGAAAAATTTCTATAAATACATCATAACTGAGGATTTAACCATAGATACCTGAGTGACAATTTAATATCCTTCCATATCATAAAAAAAGATAATTCATTCACCAACACCTCATAAAAATATACTTCACAATTGTATAATCATATAGATAAAAAAATTTTAAAAAAAATCATAATTATGTAAGTCATCAACAAGAGGTACATTTTTATATAAAAAAAATTAAAACACCCCTCATCAAATATTTTATCTCAAAATATAATTTTTATCATTGTTGTTGTACAATTATCTAGTGTTTAACACGGTATTATTTACCATCTATAATATTGTAGAAATTATGACCAGCTAATGTAGCATATAAAAGCTATTCTATAAAAATATATATAGAACTGTCACATTATGACCCCCATGATGGCTCCACGTCGATGGAAGGAGGTTCATTTGAAACATAAGTGTTAAGTGTATTGCGGGATGAACATAGTTGATGCATTCGTTGGACTCACCATGTCCACTACAGGGAAACTATCATGTATTTGTTAGTGTAGTTAGCACCAATGATCAAATTTAGATTTTGATGAATGACAAATAATTTAAAGTTAGACGTTGTGATATGTAATATTTTACCAAGTATGCAGGAATTGACGAGTCTAAAGTGTTGGAAACTTTCCCGCAGGCTAGAAGGGGGTGAATACGTCGGTCACCCCAATTACTTGCTTCCTACGTTTGTTAGCGCAGCGGAACACAAACAAACACAAAAAAAGCTAAGCATAAACAACAAGCAAATCTCTAACACGCTTGTTTCCGTGATTCGTAGATGAACACCTACTCCACGACTGTCCGTAAGGTGGACGATCTCGATCCTTCAGTGGATGATTCCCCGAAAACATCCGGCTAGCTCATGTAGCTCCTTGTAGCTGGAGAAACATCGCCACAACACTTCCGAGATCTCTCAGATGCACACCGAACACTCTTGAGCTCAATAGACTACTAATAGGGTTAATCATCACTATTTCGTCAACCTTGCTCAAGCTTTCCGAGCTCTCTTAAATAGAGCTCTGATAGAAAACCCTCGCCACCAATCGATTGATAAGTTTATCAGTCAACTAGTCCATGTGAAAATGTGATCGTTACACCCCAACGGCTCAGTCACCAATCGACTGCTCCATACACTAGTCGACTAACCAATCGACTACCCTTCATGGGCAAAATGAATAGAAACCTTCTGTTCACTCACAGTCAACTGACCAATCGACTACACACCAGTAGACTGGTAAAACCACCAGTCAACTGGTAAACCATAATCTAGGGTTTTAATGTTGGAAAACCGAGCCGCAAAAATCGCTTTTTGCGTTGCGGAAACCCCGGAAATTCCTAGACGCGA
>JBBPFQ011055389.1:0-10389 GCA_037974815.1 Kaempferia elegans | reverse complement strand
TGGATCACGAACGGTGTTCACGAACGTTAACGAGCCGAACACATATGTGTTCAAGCTTGTTTGTTTAAGTTAACGAGCTGTTTAAGCTTGTTTATTTAATTGATTATATATATATTGGACGAACATAAACAAGCTCTTACCAAGCCTAACACCAAACTTGTTCACGAACGTTTAGTTCGTTTACCGCCCTAGGAACGAGCAATTGGAACTGGTGAAGTGGATGAATATTAGTGTAGGGAAATTTTCATTTTACCCCTTCATATTTTTATTTTTATTAATTTTTGCAGGATTTTATAATCATTTTTTGGACTCTTACTAATTTTTGCCATTAACATCGTTAATTTTATTGGCAAAGGACGACACAGTATAATCTAATGATTTTAAAATTCCAAAGAGCATTTCAAAAAAGTAGGATAAAATATAGAGTAAAATAAAAAAAATCCTTTAAAGCAATTATGTATCTTACTTCGGTTGAAAAGATAATTATATTTATTCAGATATTCTTCAAGTTCATCTCTAGATTAGACTATATGAAAAAAAAAATAATGAGAATAAATTGACTAAGAGATAAAGAAATTAAAGATAATCTTTTTCTTATAAGATGCTCATGCCGTCTCTCAAACATCTATGATTTAGGACTATTAGATCGTCTATTATGAGCAATTTAATGTTATGTTTACTTCAAAGAGTGGATAAGGAAGGGAAAATAATTTACAGTGAAAAATTTTCCTTGAAGGGAAAGAAGAGAAAAGATGAATAAAACTCTTCCTTTATGTACTTGTTTACCTTGATCGAGAAAGATGATATATTCTAGGTAATGATGTAATTTTACGAGTTAAAAAGGGGGTACATGCATTAATTTTTTTAAGTATACAGTGTAATTTTATAAATGCAAAGGGGTACATGCATCATTTTTTTTCTATCCTCTGCTTTCCGCCCGATTTTGAGTGGATTGATTTTAACTCTAAAATGATCGCAGATGGATGGATTGTCTTTCTTTTCCCTCTAAAAATTTTAATAAAGTAAACAACGAAAACTCACTGCGAAAACTTTTCCTTATATTTACTTTACGCTCTCCCAAGTAAACAGACCATAAAAGTTGCCTTGATAGTAAATAAAAAACTAATATATGAAAATTTTCCATTAAACCAAATAGATTTTCTCGAATATTAGCTATAAAAAAATTCCAAATGCACATTTAAAAAGTCAACCCGCAAACAATTTATCCCATTTGAGATTCAAACCTTAATCCTCTCGTTGCTCTTACGAGAGTATAGTAAAAAATTCAAAGAATGAGATTAGTACACAATTTAAAGAACCACAGATTATATAGAAACAATTCCCTACAAAATAATAAGTTACACATAGACACCCTTAATAGAGAATAGAGATCTAACCTCTGGAAAGGTATTTGCACTTCAAAGCAAGCTCGTGAAGCCACAAATTCATCACACTTTGACTAAATATTAAAATAAAAATTAGACTGCCATAAGCTCTTAGAGCAACAAATTCATCACTATCATATATTCCTTTTCGATACATAAAAAGAAAAATACTGAATGCAGTAAAAAACATCAATTAAATCAATTTTCCATTTGGAGAATGGAACAAGGAGAAGAACTGCTCATTTAATTATTAAAGTCACAATCTAAGAATACAACACAAGTCCTTAAATTCAATGCCAGACTACTCGAGAAGCTATATTAGATCCTTGAAAATTATAACTCAACAATTATGACTGCCACTATATCACATAAAGTACAATATCTTAAAGGAAGTTAAAGACCATGCTAAAAAGTTCTGCACCCGTAATAATCGATTCAAAGTCGTGTCTGCAAACGCCAACTGGAATATCCTGCCGTGCCGACCTGTAAATAAATAACAGAAGAATAACCAAACAAACTATTTACTTTAAAAGATTATAACATGATAATTGTTCCTTAGTTTAATTCTTCATATAAAAAAGCAAAATAAGAGTATAGTTGATTCTTGAACATAAAGTACTAGTTAGTTATTCTAGGATTAACGGTAATTATAACTTAAAATTCGAGGATCAAACAATATTATTCAGAGTTAATGTAACCATATATGTACTCTTTTAGAAATATAATAATTGTTCACGTCATCGATTAGCTTGTTGTCAAAAATAACTATTAGTCCTAGCCATGGCATGTATTGAATTTAATGAATTATGATGCCCGCCTAGATTAATCGTTAACAATACTATGCAAATTAAGATCACAAAGTTAAGATATTACAATAATTAATGCGATCATTCGTAGCCACAGGTTCGAAAATTAACCATCACATGGACGTACAAAGACAAAAAATTAGTAACTATTTTGGACAAGAAACTGGCAAACGACTATAACTATTTTTTAAAAAAAGTTGATTTGCATTATTATAATTATTGATGTGACTATACTTGTTACAAACCCAATGTTCATATCATAATAAACAATTAACCTTATGTTTTTATGATATTATACATTTAATAAGTTTGAAACAAAGCGCAGAGGCTAAAAAACAATGATTAACAGCCTATGGTAGCATAGCAGCAAGGTTAACCAAGATGAGCATTTCAATTCTCAAAATTACTTGAGCGCTAGAACAGAAAATGTAAAACGACAGCATAACTTGGAAATAGGAAATTGACAGTTTACATCGTGTTGAGGGTGATCTCATGAAAATTTGTACCATTTCCTACCCATAAACATTTATGGTTTGACAAAGAGGTAATGCAACTAAATCAAGTATTGGTATAAATTACATGAAAAGATATTTGAATAATATTAGCATACCAGTCCAGGAAAATGAATGATCAATGTTTTCCTTACTTTTTATTTGCAGAATGGTGTCAAAAGTCTCTGACTAGGAGTAACATGATCATCCTGTGAGAACGAAGCATGTGAGAACTTAGTACGATACAGGTGCTTTTGGACTAGCAACTTAAAAGTCAATTTAAACAACAAAATAAAAGATCAAGTTAGCAATAGCACAGAAGAATACCCATACAAAACTTCAGAAGAATTAATGTCAAAGAATGAATTACAAGCTCAACATTGTCTAGGCTAAATTGCCTGCTACTATGGAAGGAGTTTTGCTAATAGATGTTATTCATAACTAACAATTTCCATTCTTAGTATTGTATATACCAAAAATTAGAAGGAATCCATTGCAACTTGCAAGTAACAATAAAGCCAGCACTGTAGAAACAAAAACTGTATGATTGAAAAGTAGTTCAATTGTATGTATAAACCCACCAAGTGTGAATAAATGTCACTGTAATACAAGGGCAACAATTTTAAGAGTTTAGCCTTGATATCCTAAGAGTTACTCCAGTGAAATAGAGCTAAAAAATATCATCCTTCACACATATAGTTACTATATCATCAAACAAATGGACGATAATGGCTTCTTGGTGAATGAATACGACAGAGGGAGAGCAAAATGAAATATAATGTACCATCTATTCTAACTAATAATCTGAACATCAATTAGTCAAGCAATAGCATGGAGATTGAACATAACTGGAGCACCTACAATTCCCTAACGATCCCTAACGATGAAACTTTGGTAAAGTTTTAGATATCAGTATATCACAATAGCTAACTTTCCACACAGTTTCATGTAGATGTCATAAAATGATATGTAGATAATCTAGTCAGCATAGCAGCCACGGAGACTGGTAGTGAATTATCTCCAGGCGCCCTAAACAAATTTAGGTAACCCAAAGTGAGTTGGATATAGAACCTATTTTCATTGTTCTCTGTTTAGCTGGAACAGCTATCATAGACAATCACCTGAGTACCAAATGCTGAGCTGCTATTTTTTCAAACTGCTTACAAATGGCTAATGTCTGGCAAAAGCTTAGGCAATTGGCTAAGTTCCAAAGCATGCACTTTTCTTTATCTGCTGCATAATTTCCATAAAGTTACTGTAAGGAGCAACAAAAGAATACTTGTTTGGTCTTTAGTTGAAGATGCCCGAGACTCTATGCAGTTTCGTTTAACAAGATGACTTTTAGACCATTTATTTTATGTGCTTAAACATTTCATAGAAACAAAGATGAATACATTGCGGAAGCAGCATTTCTTCATAGATTTCAGCTAGTTGCATATAATGCTAGAATGTTTACCTTTTGAAATTTTTTTTATTTATGTAGTGTGATTGATATGGCAACAAGAATGAAATTACATCCAAAATATTTATGGGAAAGAAACCTAGCTTGTCCAAGAATCCATGAAAGTATGGACAAAAAACTACAATGTAGTTAAGTATTTGTTGTTGTCATCAATGAAAGTTATGGTAGAACTAAAAAACAATCTTGCATATGTTTTCTCAGCATTTAGAAATCATCTTTACCAATTTGAGCATTTTATGTTCTACGCACTATCTATGCACCTATGACTTGTATATTTATTACACAAGAATTTAAAACCTCTTTGATGCTCGAGAAGTCAACAAAAGCACCTATATCATGGAGACCTGACAACTTTGACCTCAAAACAGAAGGTCAATTGGAAGGTGAAATTCTATGAATTTGCTCACTTTGTCTCCATCTATACATTCATAGATAGATAAACCATCCAAGGATTCACTACCAATAAAGTGTTAATTAGAGTCCATATTACAAGGTCTACATCCAACAAACAAGAGCTATAACGTTTTGAATCAAAAATGCAATATTGCAAATAGAATAGCTCTCACCCTTCAAAAGATTATGTAACCATCTTTTTCACAACTACAAGCCCGCTTCAAAACAAGATACTAAATTTGCCTCACCAACTTTATGTGCGACACTCCTATGTGATCATCCAAACTCTATATTTGGGTGTGGTGAGATGAAATATATAATCAGAAATCTATACACATGATTACTCAAATAACAAGGATGGAACTAGGCACTAACTGTTAAAAAAGAACAATAACAAGTTAAAAAAATAAAGGGTTTGGAAAGCACATACAAGTAATTAATCCAAACTAGTGAGCTCACCTTATATAGAGAAGCAGCTGATTCAGATTGCATCATTTGGTTTGGTAGATGACCGAGAGACTGGAAAGTATCCACGGCATCCAGAGTAAGTTCCCAACCACAGGCAACTTCTGAACTATTTGATGCGGATCCAGTGTCACTGCTACAACCAGCAGCAGCTACATTTCCATTAACCCATGGGCAATAGCAGTTGTGGTGCTTAAGTGGATCAAACTCTTCATTTTCTACATAATATCCATTTTCTCTATTAGATGTTCCTGAAGCAATAAAAAAAACAACAGTGCTTGATGAACTGAAATAAAATAGCTCGATAAAAAGTGGTGCAAGCATCAGATCACCAAAAGTTACCATAAGCACGATATGCCAAAAATAAATTGTGGAAATTATGATATTGCCTGAAAGATTCAGAGTATTTCTCTGATTTTCCATGAATGCTAGAGTAAACTAAAAGCAATATTTTTTAATATCGATCTCCAAGTTAGCACAAATCAAATATTAATTTATATAAGTAAAACTGAAGAAGACCTACAAAATGTGAAGGACGAATTTGCCCTTCAACATTTCTGCTAGTGTCATATCAAGTTTCAGTAATTTCAGTTTCTGCTATTTATTTTGATTATAAACATCATAAGAATAGAAAGGCCAAGCTGCTAGAAGTTATCTCGAAAGTTCTAGAGTCACTAGTAGATAAATTTTCTAAAGCAAGATTCACATGGAAGGAAAGAAACTTGCACTAAAACGTAGACTAGTTTGAGTTTCATATGATAGATAGGGGGGGTTTCAACCGAAATCTAGTATTAATTTTCTGAGGTGGGAAGCAATGGGGTTTAACTGAAATTGATATGTTCACTGAGGCAGTTAGAACAAGAATCAGCAACATTCTTAAGATAAACAGATTAAAAGCAAGGTGCTCCCGGGGCAAGGTTGAGTTGGCTAGTACAGAGCAGAGTTGTTACCATAGGCAATGGTTCGAATCTCGGCAATGCTGAGGAAAAAAGCCCTCCTGCGCTGGTCAACCAAAACTTCCCGATTTACCTCCTCACATATAGTGGTGGGGCAGACCGGGTGAAACCGCTGGGTTGGTGGATTCCAGCTTTTACCACATAGTAAAAGCAAGGCAAGTAAAATAAACCACAAGGTATATAGACTAAAATTAGAAATTTTGAGAATTATGGCACTGCAAGTTAAGATGCTATTACAACCTACTTTATTTATTTATCCTCTTCAGAAATAAAAAAAAACATACAAAAAGATATAGGGATTAGATATCAAGTACAACTATAAGATAAAAGCTAAGATATAATGACTTATGGGAATAAAAAAAGGATAAATAAAAATGAAGATGAGATACCTATCCTATTTCCAGGAATATTGCCTGACATCATGAGTCCATATTCATCAGTAATTGGCCCATTGCCCCTCTGAGTTACCTCTTCTTTGGATACTTCATATGCTGAGTATATCATAGCATTGCAAGAAAGTGAAGGATGTGCACTGTTCTCTGGACCTAATGTGTGACTTACCTTCTCACCACTTTCAACTGAGTCAGCTTTATGTGAACCATAAACCTTTGAGCCACTGTCAGCTCTTCCAACTGATTGAGACATCATCTCCTGGCTATAGCCGTGAGGATCTTCTCTAATGACTGGCTCTCGAAGAGACTCATCCACCAGCGCAGGTCCTGGAGTGGACTCACCAGTTTGCCCTAAATTCTCCGTAACTTCTGCAATGGGTTCTGCATCACCTACAATACTCTCTGGCCTATGCACAGAAATATCAGTTCCATGAATTTCAGCTTCATGACTTGCACCCATACCAACACTTCCAGCACTAATGCCTAGACTTATCCTATCCCGCGCATAAGCAGTGACAGTTTCTGCATTTACAATTTCTTCCCCTTCAACAGTACTGCTACCCCCAACTTCCCTAGCAACACTTGCAGCAGCATGTTGTATATATGCATTTTGCTGAATTTGATTACTAGAATCCAAAGCGTCATTCATATCAAGATTCCTATGCATGGTAGGTGAAGGAAATTGGACATCTGCAACATCTCCAGGGTAATTTTCAACACTTTCCATGGAATCTTCGTCGCCGCTACAAATCACGTCCATTGCGATAACAGATGAAGCACGAGCAGAATCTCTGTGAGACGGGAGGCCAACACCCATGTCACTCTCTTCTTTGGATTCAATTCTGTTTGCATCAACAATATCAAAGCATAAATTGCGGCTGGGACCAGCACCAGATGAACCCATCCTAGATGAAGGATGATATGTATCAAAAATATCAAACCCACGAGCCCGTTTGTTAGGTCCACCTGAATATTGTGTGTCATCATCAACTTCATCTCCATCTCGATCAATAACAGTTCCTTCTATACTGTCAGCATGCAAAATTCTATCTTGTGGCCTGTCAACAGTGCTCCCACCATCCTCCAAGCTACGCTTCCTAGAACTTGGACCACGTGATTCATAAGAAGCAGCCCGATCTCCAACCTCACTTCCAGTAGGTTGGCCAATCATCAAATCCCTTCCCATAGTTCCGTCATCAAAACGTTCAGCCATTATTGGCAATCCAGAATTATGGGATGGCAATCCTCCTGCCATAGTAAGATTCAAATCTACACCAACTGACTGTGATTTACCATCATCTGCCATTGCTGCTTCATCAGGTTCCTCAATATGCTCTTTTTCCATAACATTTGCAGTAGCCGATCCGTTGACACCACTAGCAGCACTTGTACCTCGTGTCAATGTTAACTTTTTGCCAGCGTCAGGAGTATCAGTATTATTGGCACCAAATCGAGCAGGACGAGGCACTGTACAAAAATCCCAGATTCTGACAGTTGCACCACATAAGCTGCAATCGAGTAAAGGGGACCTTGTGTTGTACTTTGGTTCTTCGTTGGAGGCTTTCCCCTTTCCTTTGTCTTTCTTTTTGGAAGCAGTGATTGCATTCTTGCTAAGTACACGAAAATCAGAACGATCATATTCATCTTCAGCATGATGGACTGAGTGTGCATTTTTAGCAGATTCAGCAGAGTTTTCCTCACAATCTTGAATATTTGGGATCCATCTAGGCTCCCATCCAGAGAGACTTATAAGTTTTTGTGCCTATCAAAATTAACAGGAAGAAAGTAAAGCAAAGAGAGATAGAAAGTACATAAGCAATTAAGCATACATTAAATTTGAGTTATGCAATAAGAAATGTTTGGACACTGAACAACTTACATGAAAGTGACCACAAGAGTGATAATTTCGAGATATTTTTCTCGCTGCATTGCTATCAGCTTTACAACCTAATTCCCCAGAAAAAAAACCACTTGGCTGAGCTAAAAACTGATCAATCTGTGTGCTCCTTGTAAGCTTCATAGTCTCAATAGTAGATGAAGCTACCACTGGAAGAGAAGGAAACTGCAAAAGGCCATCACAACGATCTTTATAACCACCAATAATCGCTGATGGAGGGGTGGGAGGGAATTGCACTAAACTGTCAGCACAGCAATTTCCTCTCCAAGAACAAGAATCTTTGTGACCAGCATCCAGTTGCTCAGTAAATGCTTCCACAGCCCGGTCAACTAGTACAAACAAAAGATACATGACGTTGAAAGGATCATGTAGTATATAGTAAATGTAGGCTCAACCTAGAAAACTGATACAAACTACATGTTGCTGTTCGTTATAAGCAAAAGTTAAAGACATCAAGACAGGTCAAAACCAAAAGGCTAATATCAGCAATATATAGCTAGATGCTCGAATCCAGTGTGAATCATTCTGTAATGAAATAAACCAAATTAAATGAAATTCATTCAGTAATTAAAAAAGACAAATCAAGTTAGCGATGTAAAAAATAGAAAAAGAAATAGTGCCCAATATGAGTAGATATTATGAAAATTAATAAATATATCTCTCTGATAATTACCTTCTGTGGAAGACCAAGATGCTGACAGAGTAAAGGTGAGTTGTGCACCACAAGATTCACATTCAATCACGTCTGCATCAACATTAGTCCATCCTCTACGAGCACAGGATAGTGAACTTGCACCCTATAGATTTAGCATGAAACATGCTTTTATACTGAGCAAAAGAATATCAATGTTTATTCTTCTATCAGAATATAAAATAATAATAATAATAATAATAATAATTAATATCTTAGCAAGGCAACCTGTTAGGAGAACTAGTTGAATTTTAGGGTAGAAAAAGACTGCAAAAAACTATTTATACATAAACAACTGACGTGAAAATTGAATGCATATTCCTTCATCTGCAGTTTGCAAAATTATTTTATACATGTTTGAAAATTGAATGCTTACAATATACATAGACAGCCATATTAAGTATCCTGGATAGAAATCACAAAATTCACTGCAGGGATAGAGATAAAAGGATAAGAAATTAACAGAGATGAAACTGATTTTAATAGTTCAAATTTAGTATCAGTTGTAAACATATAATATAACACTAAAGAGAAATGAACTCAACAGTTTGTTTCTAGAATTTGGAGTGTATTTTCTCATAATCATGCTTATTTTACTTAACTGCTATCTAATTTGTTGAAGCACTGAGTCCAAAATAACTTACATGAGCAAAAGAACCTAATTTATTTGGTACATAAACAACTGGCATGTGAATGTAATAAGAAAGAAGCTAATTTCTGCGATAAACGTCAAGCAGGGAACCATTATGAGGTTGCAAGGAAGAACACAAAGACAGACTAGCACAAGAAGTTTGCAGAGACTCAACAACTAGACGAAAACCCACACAAAAAATAAAAGAGATTTGATTACTAGCCTTTGGTTTCGCAGACCAATTTGAAGGCTTGAACGTGGCAAGGCGACGAAGTAGATCCCCCCGTTCCCAGGGTCGGCATGAAGGTTCTGAGGTTCCCAAGGCAGAGCCACAAGCATTTGTGCTCAATGAAGTCCGAGGTGGTTGAGGACCAATACAAGATAAAGATCCAACCTTAGAAGCCTGAATGCTACCAAGCCAATCAATGCTGGTTGCATTTGTTGGAGCAGCAGGAGAGGATGCCCCAACAGAACTATAAGAAGTGACAATATGCTTGAGAAAAAGATAGCTACATTTCACTTATGGAATGCTTGAAATATAAATTGAAAGTTGTTCAATATCCGTGTTAAACTAAAATCTATTCAAACAACATTATTGATTAAAATAGAAATGAAGATTTTCAAGAACTGATTTATACTGGGAAAAGAAAAATAGGATTAACAACCCGATGAAAACAGAGAATCAGCCTACAAATGGCTGCTTTAAAGGAACAACAAATAGCTTAGGAATGGTTCTGCAAATGGCCAGTTTAAAGGAACGACGAATAGTCTTTAAACTTATAATCACATTGGGTGAGCAATGCACCATTTGAATCTCTCC
>JBBPFQ011055279.1:0-10390 GCA_037974815.1 Kaempferia elegans | reverse complement strand
AGTAGAGCAGTCGCCTGCTCCATGGAGCAGGCGCCTGGCGCCGAGGCTGATTGTTTATCAGCCTTCTCTATTTAAGTTAACCTCATGTGCTTTGGTGAGGTTGACGAAATCTTGAGTAGTTAGCTCAAGATTAGTAGTCTAAGTGCGATCTTGCGTCCAGAGTTTGTGGCGAGGTTTCTCCACCCACAAGGAGCGACAACGATCTAGCCGGAGGCTTTCCGGGGACTCATCCACTGACGGATTAGGAGTTGTCCACCTCACGGACACGGGGAGTAGGAGCTTTATCTCCGAACCCTAGTCAATATATCGGTTTGTCTTCTTTGTGTTTGTTAGTTTTGTTTTGGTATTCCGCTGTGCGACTAATCACGTAGGAAGAAGACAAGACCGCCTAGCCGTACGCAAAGGTCCCAACACTTCTTGATTTACTTGATGGGCGAAATATGAGACCTGTCGTCTATAGTCTGACTGAAAGATTTAAATATCTTTTATATATATATAACCTCACAATTAGACAAATTGTAATATATGAATACCTAGTATATATAAAATCTCCAAATTAATTGAATTATATTAGGTTTGTGGTGTGATTAGGTTGGGTCATGAGAAACTCATTAGGTTGTCACGTTGATGACATTCATATTGGTTCTACATTAATAATTAAATACATTAACTGTGTTCAAAGAAATGAACTAAACGTCGGAGTATGTGTGGGTGTTATATATAACACTCATCCACATTGATTGTAACTCTATTTGGGTGTTATAACACCTACGCATTAACATCAATATAGATGCTCTAATGGCATATGCATTGGTTTGAACATTAATATATACCACTTTTAAAAAAAAAAATATAGGGTGCATATGTCATATACTCATTATATTAACATCTTTCTTTTATGAAGACGGATCCCCTAGTCTATCCGCTATGTCCCCTCCGAGTCCCAGATTAGGAGGACCATTGGATTGGACCAAGAGAGACTAGTGCATAAATCTCACCTCTGATCCAACGATCCTCCTGCTTTAAGACCAGGCAAGTGGATCAGGAGATCTGCCCTGCCCTTTTATTAACATATATTCATATTTATTTTAATGTTAACACTAATTATTTTTTTAGTCTTATTATCCATTCATTCAACTTTATTCTTATTTTATATTAAATAAATAAATACATTAACTGTGGTTAAAGAATTGAACAGTGAGTGTTATAACACACTCTCACATTGATTGTAACACCATTTAAGTGTTATAACACCTACACATTAATATCAATGTGGTTGCTCTAAGTTATAAGACTCAAGATTAATGATAAACTATGACTTGGGACATTAATCCTTGGATGAAGGCATCACAATCACAATCAAGTAGGGATGTCAATTTGGGTATGTTGGATTGGTTTTTTTTTTTAATTCCAACTTTAACGAAACCTGAATACAATCCAAAACGCTTAAATACAAACTCAAATCCGACCAACCCGAATAACCTCCTGAATAACATGAATAATCTGATTCAAAATGATTTTTTTTAGTATTTTCCTTGTAATACTTCACTTTTATCTCAATATTCTATCATTATCTCAATATTCGAAAAAAAGGTGTTCCGGCGCCCCAAACGCGAAAAAGTAAACTTTGTGTTGACTTTTTTCCGGGTTCATCCAGGTCGCCTTCGTTCGCTTCCGGTAGCCTAGGTGATGTCGGACATCCGAAATAGAGCTCACTCGAATTCATTTTCCGTCCTCCTCGAGCGAGCTTCCTCCCGACTTCTTGTCCCTCGGACGTCACACATGCCCTTTTCGTCCGCTGATGTACTCTTTCACAACTCCGCGTCCCTTGGATCGATGCGTCAGTCCGTCGACTCTCTCCCCGCTCCATCTTTCTCGTCTGCTGCGTCTTTCGCTCGATTTATTATATTCCTAAGCTCCTGCACATTTAGACACAACGGTTAGACCAACACATGACCTAACCTAACTAGGTTGGTCACATCAAAATCATTCTCATGACCAACACATACCTCAATTTATATGATTAGAACCCATAAATGGATTAAGTTGTAATTGGATTAACCCACATATATATAATTATGTTTTAATATTAACATAATTAAAAATAGTTAACATGTTATTTGTACTTAAAATCTACTTAATCTATTAAATAGATTGTGTTATTCAAGCAATTTAATTATGACTCATGTTACGTCGTATGACAGGTCAATTCATTTGTAATCATAAATTTTAAAATTAAATAAGTTGAGAATCAATTAGACTTACCATTTTATAACCCACTAATCCAAATTTATGGTTTAAGGTATTAGATACCCAAAAAACTTTTATAAATTATTTTAAAAAGTATATTAATTTAGTATTTTTTTTCATTCCATCCACTTCAAAACATTAAATGTAGATAAAATAACAATAAATTAGAGGGGGTATATATATAATTTATCCTTAATTAAATGTCATACGGTATTATTTCTTAATTGTTCATTGTAAAGTGAATTTAAACCGTTTTTTTAATTGATATGGATATCTCATATATATTTAATCATAAAATACAGAATATTTTACTTGATTCTTTATTTTTAGGAAGTAAATAAAGAGAAAACCACGCAATTCAAGTGAATAAAGTGAAAAAGAAAATATATTGTCTTTTTTTTTTCATTTATATTTATATTTTATTATATTCAACGACAACCAATTAAAAGGAGGATTATGTTGATCACATAGTCAACGGCGACCAAATTGCTTAACGGATTCGGGCTATCGGGCTTCTATGGATTTTGTGCGGGGATATGTTCGCCATTTCTCCAAAGTTGAAGGGCGTTTTTGGGTTCCTATTTCTTTCCCAAGAACACATCTCTCTCCTTGAACTTCGAACGCGTTCGGAACCTTCCGCGACAAATGGCGGTTGCGAATCGCATGAGGCGAGAGCAGAAGCGGAACCCATCGTCCCAGATCTGACGCGCGCTTGCTCGATCTCCGCATTCCTTCTTGTGGTTGCATAGATTCGATCGGTTCGAGCTGCGATGAAATTCTTCGACGATTTGCCGCCGATGGATCACTTTCGATCCGAGAACATGAGCCTCGTGCAGCTCATCATGCCCGTCGAATCCGCTCAACGCGCCGTCTCCTACCTCGGCGAGCTCGGCCTCCTCCAATTCAAAGACGTGAGTGCCCTAAACTTCCAGATCTGATCCCTGAATCTAGCTGGATGCATTTGCCTTTATTCTTTTATCCTATTGTTTCGACTGGACTTTTCGTTCGAAATTTATTTTCTTTTTTCCTTGCACCGATGCGTTTGGTAATGTTTCAAATTCCACCACAGATTCCCCACAGGACTAACTCGACTAGAAAAGGGGAAACAATTCTCATGCAACTAAATCTGACGATCATTAGTTGCCAGATTGCAAACGCAAATATCGGAGATTGTTCAATAGTCGAGTGCGATCAGTTTGGGGTCTCGTATTTTGTTGTTCTAAAATTTTGATGCAGTTAGCTTACGGAGCATTTGCTTTCACTTGATTATTCCTTTTACCTTTTACAACTTCTGATAGTTTTATGTTCTTAAGAATGTGGAAGACTCATGAGCAGAGTTCCTATTTCCTATTTTAAGATCATGAAGCGATCAGTAATATAACCATGCCCGCTCCTGTTTTCATTGCAGATCTGCGATAACTTATAATATGACGATATACTTTTGTCTGATAAGAAGCTATCTCCCTATCAACGTAGTTGAGTAGCATTTCTCTCACATCTTCTCTAACACGACTGACACTTATGCTCATGAACATTTATTTGTTTGAGTTGGTGGTCAAACCTGATTTCTCTTCATACCCATGACCATTATTCATATATGATAAATTGAAATTGAGCTATACCTTCTTTGTAGTTCAACAAAGACAAAGGTGGGTTTGGTCCATTATAAGAATCTAAAGGTGAGTGATATTGGTCCCAAGGCTAGAAGTTGACAGAATGATCCACCTTTCTTAAATAGAAGAGAAAATTTTCGTGGCCTAGGCGAAGCAAGGTTGGACATTACCAATAAGGTATCTAAGTATTATAACGAATAACAATCAATCATAATTGTGCATAAAGTTTAAGACTTGGCACATGGATTCCTTGATCGAGTCTGCATGATCAGTGGCAAGCTATCTGGATCAATCTTAATCATGGATAAAAAAAATAACTGGTCTACTACCAATTAGATAAATTTAAAATTAAAAGCATACCCTTTTTCCAACATTTAAAAATAAATTCGGAATTAATACCAATTTTTAAGTATCAAACTCTAATGATTCATATATGAGAGACTGACATTGAGCTTGATCTTCCATGCAATTCAGAGTAGGGAAAGGTGTCCTTTTTGACAAATCATTTCATAACTTTAGGTTAACTCCTCAACTTGATTTGTTGACTTTTACAAACATCAAAATTTTAGGTTACTCTCACATTCTCATTTGCTATGATGGTGACACTTATTACATAAGGGTGTAATTTTTCGTGTTTCATATTATGTCATGTTGACAGTTGTACCCCAAAATATGTACTCGTGTGGTTTTTTTTAATTGCAAATACTGCTTAACATACTCCATGAGACTTTGCATTTTTTACTTATGTCATACATATTAACCTGAGTTAATGTGTCTATCAACATCAGTGGTCATTTTACTCAATTGGATCGTCTTAGCATTGCAAACAACCATACATAAGTTATGGATCTAATGACATTTTGAAGCATTTTCTAATTCTCATATTATCTTGCTAATAGATAATCCTGAATGTTGCAACCTCTATTTGCGTAATTCAACTAACATTCCTCACTTTTCTGTGCAGTTGAATGAAGAGAAAAGTCCTTTTCAGCGAACATTTGTTAATCAGGTATATAGTTAATTAGACTTCTTTTACGTTTCTTTTAATCTAACTAGTAACCCTGTATTTCATAGGAGTTGAACTGAATTGTTGGTGACTTGCACGTGATATCAGACTAAGAGTATACCGTGCATAATATGTGTGGGAATAGCCACTTCAATCACATCGTTCATCCTAATCAGAGGAAAAATTACCAAACATCTAGCATTCCCTCATGTCTAGAACCAATGATTTTTTAGTTAAAAAGGAAGAAAAATTATGACTTCACCTTATTGAATATGAATAATAAGATATAATAGCATGAAACTTTGAGTTCAATCTAAACAAATCATTATATTATTATTATTTTTTTTTCATAACATGAGATTTTGTATCTAGATGGTAGTATGAAACAAAGGTTATTTCCAATTTGTTAAGAATATAATCAATCTCCTATTATGTTATGTTTGAAATATTAAAATAAATGTAATGTTGTTAGATGCTGCCATTGGCTTGCCCTAGGACTGACTAGTTACCAACAGTTCTGGACTTTCATTTGGTTTAGTAACGAGTTGCAGGAATGTAATTTCAGCACTTGGAGACCTATTGCTGTCATTCACATGATGAGTCAGGCACACACACATACAACATTTTTGGCATACTGATCCAGATAAACAGTTGGAATGACTTAGAATAGGATCAGAAATGGTGAACATAGAAAGATTTTTTGAACTTTAATACAAGGTTAAACAGAAGAATAACCTGTCATAGTCAACATTCTAATTCTTAGAGGTAAATAGGTGTTGGGCTATAGAAGTTTACAGACTCTAAGTAAGGTTTTCTTATTTGATCTAGGCATTATTTGTTATTTGTATCAACTTTCCAAATTTCTGCTTCATTTATCTTAGTTACTTGGCTGGAAGGCCTTTGTTCTTCCTTATTTGAAAAACTCACGTTTGGTAGGGCTAAAGTCATGATATAGTACTGTTGCATTTTATAGATTAAAATTTTGGCAACACTGTTCATTGCTGGATAACAACATTTAAAAGGTAACTAAATTATTATATTAAAATAGGATGATTTAGTTTCAAGACAATTACACGTTTATTTCCCTTTTGGTGTCATATCATACTCTACCTAACCAAAGAGGCACCTTAATAACCCTGCTGCCTGCTGTGTCGTGACCTTGTCAGCACCTTAATACTCTATCAGACATCACGTTGCAAGTTTCACATAGTCCACACCTTGCATCTATCAGATAGTTCACACTTTGCATCGATTAGAACTCCATACAGTGATTTACAGATGCTATTACAATGTGCAAATGATTGATGCACTTCATATTGTGTACAGTAGTATGCGATTTCTACTTCTCTTGAAGGCTTGTGTTTCTGTTCATCTTTCTTAATAGAATGGTACATTGGGAAACTTAAACGGTGTCATCCAAATGATCAGTTTGAATTTTGCAATCTGAAGGACAGTTTCCTACAAGGAGGGAAATAACTAGGGTTTGAAAGGAGTTGAGGAAAAAAATTGAAGGGAATGGATAGGGAATGATTTTCCTAGTTTGTAATCCCATTGGAAGGAAGAAAAAAGGGCATGAAAATTGATTAGAAATTTGATTATTTATTAAATATTGATTAATTTAATAGGGTTCAAAAAATAATAATTGCTATTTTGACTAGATTTTCCTTTCAAAATTGTGCACAATATTGCTTCCACCCAATTTGACTGGAAGAGGTCTGTTTATGTGCCAGGGAAACATTTAATAGCCGCGTCCTTTTGTCCTACCATTTCCTTGGGCAAAATCAACAAGTTCATTTCCTTTTGTCAGTCCTACTGTAGGAAATACAGCTATGTTTTCTGTGCTGAATAGCTGATGGTTATTTGCTCCATTTACCATCTTATTACTGTTTGTTATACTTTTGCTTCAGTTTCTTACTATTTAGGCCATAGTAGGTTGTGCCTTTGTGCATCTGGATCAATCATTATATTCTCTGATATTAATTTTCTTCTACTCTGAAAGGTAAAGAGGTGTGGCGAGATGTCAAGAAAATTAAGGTTTTTTGCTGATCAGATAAGCAAGGCCGGTGTTACAACTTATCCAGATTCTGCTTTAGAAGAAGTGATTGACTTGGAGCAACTAGAGGTATGTTGCTCTTCTCAGTAAACTTATTGTCTTGTAATCTTTTGTTTTTCACAATCATAATGTTACTAACAACATCGATATTCTCTTGTTTTAGATAAGATTGAGCGAACATGAGGTGGACCTTCTAGAAATGAATAGAAACAGTGAGAAATTGCACCAAACATATAATGAGCTCCTTGAATTTAAGTTGGTGTTATTAAAGGTAATTTTCTAGTTACTTTCATGTATTTTTGGCGCAAGAATATCTTAATTTATTACTGATGATTCATGAAATATAAACTGGAGTTTAACTATTTTCTTTCCTAACCCCATTTGCAAAGTCCTAAATGTTCATTTTGTGCTTGAAATTTGTTGTAATATATAATTTATCTGTGAAAATTTAAGTATTCTTATTGATTTTTTCCTCCCAGAGCCTATATTTATTTGGTCGTGATATTGGCTTGTAGATTTAGCTAGCCCTCCACAATGCACATCTTTAGATGTATTTATCCATGAGTCTGGGTGGCTAAATCTGGATGGTAGCCTAAGCATAAGAAAAATTTATTGTATATTTATCTTCCACTGTTCACTTTTTTAATCTAAGAGAAAACTATAAAATGTGCTAAAAAATATATTTGCTGAGGATGTTTGATATTTTTGCCTATACTGCTCGGTATGACCATCACTGTTCCTGATTCAAACACTACAAATTTAATACAAAATTTGAAGAGAGAGAGATATAGAGAGAGATAATAAAAGCATTGAGCCTAACATACGTGCATGGTTTAGAAAGAAAGATTATAATAAAGACCAATTTAGGAAGAGATTCTTTAATTATCCATTACTTGACTATATATAACTTGTACGCCATTAGGATAGAGAAATTTTGACCTAACAATATGAACATAGTCTTATTTCCCATTTTCTAATATCATCCTTTCTAAGCTGTTTATAAGTCGTCATTAGCTGTATTCAATTACATAAAAATCATTTTTATCATTTTTATAACATTGTCTAATATTTTTGGTTTTCCTCTACTCCATACACCTTTCGTTCCATTAGATTCAACTCTTGTTGGTGGACAATGTATTCAATGTCTTTGAATATATCTATATCATCTCAACCTATTTTCTCTTATTTTATCATCCATTGGGGATACACCTAATTGTTCTCAAATGTTAATATTTTGATCTACCTAAAACGTTTCATCTTTACTACATTTACTCATTGCTTGTGTTGTTAATGTTTCCTAACAGGTCAACACTCCAACCTATAATATAAAAATAATAATGAATATTTTTATTGCTAATTATTTACATATTAGTATCAATAACACAAAACTAAGTACTTCACTTTATGTTAATATGAATATATATGTAATGTAACTCAAATGTACATCATCTAATTTTAAATATAAAGCAATATCAAATTCAATATTTTCTTGAATACATTTCCATTAATGTATAAATCAACCATCAAATTGCTCATAATTCCAATCAGCCAAACAAACTCTCACAAATTATATCTTAGTGAATACTATATCTGTTGTGGTATACCAAAGATGTTGTGAATTTCATGTTAAAATAGAAAAAAACTCCTCACACTAATTATTCCAATTAAATAGATTCTAGATCCATAAAATCTTATGAATCATAACAAAACAAGTTTTGGTTATATTTGCTATTGGATCTCTTGATATGATAAAAAAAATCTTTCCATATCAAATTAGGTCAAAGTTAATTCATATGGAATTGCTTCTGGTTATGCAATTAACCAATTACTAAAAGCTTTAGGCTTAGTAATACAGGTTTATTGAAGTATGAAGTATCCCAGTACAAATAGGAGAAATCACATTTGATGACTTTCTTATGATCATGCAAAAAACTCTTTAAAAAAAAAAAAAAAGAAGAACTACACAGTCTTGTGGGCTTTCAAGTTGCCAACTATATTCTTTGAACACAAAGGGAATTCCTCTTATACTGTTTCTTGCATTTATTGACACTATGGAAATGCATTCTTTGAGGCATTTCCATATTTATGCTAGGCTGCTTCAATGGATCTGCACTTATATTTTATTTCAGGCAGGTAGATTTCTTGGCTCAGCTCAAAATCATGCAGTCATGGCAGAGACTGAGTTAGTCGAAAACAACTACTCTATGAAAGATGAGGACGGGTTATCTTTGCTTGAGCAGGTTTTTTTGCCTCTCCCTGTTAATTGTAGTATGTTGTTTAGTCATTTGGTTACTGAAACAGGAATATCATTAAAAGTCTATTCAGCCCGAGCCTTCAAATATGACTGGCTTGAGATTCATCAGTGGGATTATATGCCAGTCAAAAGAGCTAACATTTGAGAGGATGCTCTTCCGGGCCACCCGGGGTAATATGTTCTTCAATCAAGCACCTGCAGGGGAGCAGGTCATGGATCCAGTGTCTGGTGAAATGGTAAGAGTATCATTCCCTCACTTTTTTGTTTTCTAACGTAAGCCATATTGATTCTTGATACCATTTATTTTCTTAAGGATTTTAGAACATTTTAAAATTTCCTGACAAAAAAAAAACTAATAACCTTAAGCTCAATTTCCTTTTCCCCATGCCTCTTGACCCGTGCTTTGTGTTTTTTTTCAATGGCATTCAGTATCTTTGTGCTCATATTATGTAGGTACACAAGACGGTATTTGTAGTTTTCTTCTCTGGAGAGCAGGCTAAGAGCAAAATACTGAAAATCTGTCAAGCTTTTGGGGCAAGTTGCTATCCTGTACCAGAAGAGAACAACAAACAGAAACAACTGGCTCATGAGGTATTCTGTTTCCTACTCAGTTCATCATGTGACGCCATTGTGTCTTAAAACTCTTTAATTGATCATTTAGATTTCAGTATGTGCACAAGAATTTTCACATTCATTTATTACCTCTTGCAGTGATTAAGATTTTATTCTGAAGTTTATTGGGAATATTATATGAGTTAGCAGATGTTCTACAATTATGAACTAATTTATGATTATCTTTTGTTTGTTATCTCTACCATGGCATACCAGCACTCTCTGAAATGAATTTTCCCTTTTGTCCTTCTCCATGAAGAAACTTTAGGTTATGCATTATCTGATACTTCATAATCTTCTGAGATGGTGGTAAGTTTTAAGCCTTTGATCTTCTCATTCTCTTAAACTAACATTGTTGTGGAGTTGTTTTGAAGAGTCAAGTATTAGATATTTTTTTTTTAGTATTCACGCATTTATGAAAGAATTTTAAAATAGTGGAGAATAATGTATTATATTGTTATAAATACATTGGTTGATGTTTTAATTAAATTATTCGTGTCTGTATTCTGCCCTTTTCTCAAAAGCTTAGGGTGCGTTTGGTTTGAACTATTTTCCTTTTCATTTTCTATTTTTTCATTTTTTAGAGAATGACAATTTGTCAT
>JBBPFQ011055169.1:0-20995 GCA_037974815.1 Kaempferia elegans | reverse complement strand
TAAAATAATATATTTTTAATTTTAAATATTTTAAAATGATTTAGAATCTTTTGGATAAAATGTATTTTTATTCAACAATTAAGAGATGGTAATTTTGATAAACAATGATCATTTCTTGGGGTAGATTTATAGTACTTAGTTCACAATCAATTGATGAAAAAATAAATTGGTTAAAATCAATAAAAAAAAGTTTAAGTTATATTAATTTATTAATATTTTTTTTCATATTTTTCTTATATATTTTCATATTAACATATAAACGTGTTGTCCATTACCATTAGGAGTGGAGTCTATAGAGACAGTAAAACTCTTCAAACTCACTCTTGACCACTATAATCTTACCCTAAATACTTTTGTAAGAGTTATTTTTTAAAATAAAAAGACAATGAGTTAATATAGGGTGACTATTCAATTAACCAAACTGAACTACAATAGTTCGGTCTAAAATCGAAATAACTAAAATTTTTTTAATTAGAATTTAAACATTCAATTTTAATATAAAAATTAGTGTCTACAAATTCAGTCTAAAAAATAAATTTATTCGATCCTCTTAATTTAGCTGAATAAAAATTATAAAGTCCAAACCTAACTGTCATACCGCCACTTTATACCGCCACTTTACCCGCAACGCTACTCATCCAGAATTCCGGGCCCCAGTAGTTTAAACTAAAGTAAGGACAGGGTGAACTTCAATGGATAGAACAAACGGTGATTTTACTAAGCGTTCAGCTGTCTTCCGGAAACACTGGGTTTGGATTTTCGGGGCCCACGAATTTGCCAACTCATCTGTCTGGTAGGTTCCGGCGTAATTTCAGTTACGAAAATTTCCAAATTCAATAAATGATAAACGGCATGATAAATCCACACCGAGGCGAGGCGTTGGAGGGAAACAGAACACAAGAGAGAGAGAGAGAGGGGAGAGAGAGAGGTTGAGATCTTGTCACGAATCCCTAATCTATCGCTATCGAACTCATACCTCGTCTCCGCGAGGGCTTGTCATCCGTCTCTTCGTCGATACCGCCTCTGAATCCCAATCGCATCCCCGATTCCTCAAAAACGCTTTGTCGCGATTCGCATTGGTGGGTTATTGATTTTTTTTTTTTTGCTCTTTGATTGGTGGTGAGTTTTGTATCTCTATTAAAGTGGATGTTTCTTTTCCAGAATCGTTCCGGTGTTTATCTTTGATCGAGGAGGGAGGAAGTGGTCGTTGTTCGGGATTCCTCGTCGCCGATGCGATTGGTCCGCATTGGATTTGGAGTCGGTTTGATCGTTGGCGGATTGGGGTTTCGCTGTTATATCTGGTGCGGAGGAGAGAGGTGGCATGAATAACAGGAAAGGAAGCGGGGAGGGTGACGAAAAGGTGAGGTTGGACGTGCGCGATTGCAATTCGGATGATTGTTACGCTAAGCATGGGAGGGCGGATCGTGATGTGCAGAAAGGGGAAAGGACGCAATGCGGCGACAGTTATGGATTTGCTTCAGTAGAGAAAAACAGGAACATTGTTTTGAGGGACCACGCTGTGAAGCAATCTGAAATCTCGGACACTGACATGAGAGAAGCGATTGAACCAGATTCTGTGGGGAAGAGTAGAGAATCCGCTGTTGCTGATAATAGCGTCCATACTGACATTTCTCAACGCGCAGGTGGTGTTTTGAGGGTGCAAGGAAAGGGTGGTGTCTTGAGGGTCTTCCTCAATAAGAAAGCGGATCGACTTGAACGTCTCTGTTCCAATAATATTTATGAGCAAAGATCAACGACCTTGGATTTGCCAGCAGTTTCTACTCATGATATGCTGAATCCAACAGTTCTATCGGCAGACTCACGACCACCTGAAAGATCAAGTGCAGGAACTACGCTGAGAGAGAGAAACACTAATATAACTGTGGAAAGCAGATTCAGTGAGCAAACGCCAGAGTCGAAGATTTTACCTCTGAAAAGAGGGAAAAAAGGAACAAATATGCAAAACAGGAAGACCGATTCTAAATTAAGGGATTTTTCCAATTCAAAAATTCATAAAAGGGAATTGAAAGATCAGCTAAAAGAAATACTTATAAATGCTGGTTGGACAATAGACCAAAGGCCAAGGAAAGGCAGCAAATATGTAGATTCTGTTTACATACCTCCTAAAGGACGAGGTAGTTATTGGTCAATCACAAAGGCTTATGCTGCCTATCAGGAAGGACTGAATAGAGAATGCGATGGGAAGACCAAGGGTCCTTTTGAAACGCAGTTTAAAGCATCTCTTGGTAGTGCTTATAATATACCAATGGACTCACTAAATGTACTGAAAAGAAATGTCGTTAACAAGAGAAAAAGGAAGGAAGCGCCTGAAGAAGTCCAAAGTATTGAAAAGAAGAAATCAGCGACAATGTTTGACACCAGGAGGCAACATAGAGTTAGGGAAACTACAGAGGTGCTTGATGGAATTGTAGGAAGAAAGAACTTAAACAGCTCCTTGGATTTAGACTCAAAAACAATAGTTAGTTTTGTTACTCCTAATCACTTCCAAATAGAAAAAAACAAACATAGAGTATGTGCTCTATTAGCTCGTAGATGGGATCAGGATGCAGAAATTGAAGCCAATGATTTTGTTCCATATAAATGGAAGAGGACAGTTTTCTCATGGATGATAGACCTTGGAATGCTGTCTGTAAATGGAAAAGTGAAATACATGAACCAGAGAAATGAAACAAAATTGAAAGGCTGGATAACAAGAGATGGCATTAAGTGCATCTGCTGTACTAAAATTGTTTCTGCATCAAAGTTTGAGCTTCATGCTGGGAGCAAACTTCTCAAGCCATCACAGAATATCTATTTGGAGGACAGAGGAGTTTCCCTCTTACAATGTCAATTGGAAGCATGGAAAAAACATGAAGAGTTGGGACATCAAGGATTTTGCAGTGTGGACGTATGTGGCGAGCACCCCCATGATGATACTTGTGCTATGTGTGGTGGCGGTGGTGAATTGATTTGTTGCAATGATTGTCCTTCAACATTCCATCTCAGTTGTTTGGGCATGGAGGTACTACAAGCAAAATTAAACCTTACTCTCCTTTGAACTGGTAAGTAGTAGCCATATGGTTCACACATACCTATTTGACTCAATTACCTATTCTCTTATTCGCAGGTGCTTCCTCATGGAGTGTGGCACTGTAAACACTGTCGCTGCAGGTTCTGTGGTGAAATTTGTGCAGATGCTACTCAAAAAAGCAATGGGATCGATTCTTCATTATTGTCTTGCAACCAGTGTCAGGCAAAATGTACGGAATCTGCAAATTCTAATATTTCTCATATTCTACTTTAGTAACGTTCAAAGAGTGAAACTTGGTGATTGGTCACTTGAATTTTGCAGATCACCAGGATTGTGTTGTTCAACCTGAATCAGTTTCTTCCATTTCATCAAACCCGAGCAGTTCTTTTTGTACCCAAAGTTGCAAGAAAGTATGAAATGGATTCTATATTGAGTTTTGATAATTTGTCTTGTTTTAATTTTTAAGGTAGTTGTTGTAATAGCTCAAATCTTGAAGAATGACATGTATTCAAAATTTACAGTAACACAATATTTGCCTGCTTATGAACAATAATGTGATTTTATGAAATATTTGCTGTAACAGACCTGATTATTCATCCATTGGAGAATACCCTATTTGTTGTCAAACATAGTTTTCTTTTACAAGCATATCAGTACTGTGCATTTTCTATTGGAAGAAGGATCTTTTAGATGAACCTACCATATCATTACATTTCCATATTGGATAAAATATGACAATTTCTTCATCTTGTATTGCTCAGTTACAATCTAGGTATTGGTGCTTTGCAAGACATTTCTAGAGGGCTTAGGGAAAATAGGTCTGATCTTTCAGATTTATGTCTCCATAAATCATTCATCTGTTGTCGTATATAATTTTTACAATGTCTCAACAATTTACAAGGATGTTGATAATTATACCTAGCTCAACAATCAAGCTGCTCATGTGAAAATATTTAAGGTGTGTATTCTACAAGGGGAAAAAAACTAGGTAGGATATAAGGTGACAAAAAAGATTTCCCAACGACATTTTTCCTTTGTTTCCTTTGACCTTGACAGGAAAAAACAAGGAAAAGATTAGGAAAATAATTTCTTAGTATTCCGCTATATTGCTGTTGCTTGATTTGGACGGAAAATTTATCTTTGCGTGTAATGAAGCTTAAATCTAACCTTTAATTTTTTCAAATCTATTTTTTTTGCCAATGTTTTTTTTAATGATTTTAACAAATAAAATTTTAAGTTTCATTTCTCTTTCCTTCCCTCCAAGTAAGCAATCAGACAGAAAATATTTTGCAATCCTTTTCCTTTTCCCTAGGAGTCTTTCCCTACCCACTTTCTATTCCTTACTGTTTTCTTCTTCTGTAAGAAACAATGGTTTAGTTCCAATTCTTGCTTTTGCAAGCTGAAATGCATTATGAAAATTTTCTGTTTATGCTTTTTACTAAATGCAAATCTATGAGTGGTGATTGATTTGCAACATCTGTTTAACGGGATTATATTTCACATAAACTTTTGTTGGTATGTATGACCGACCAAGATTATAAAAAAAAAAAAAATCAAATTTTGAGGTTACATAAGTTGATCTCTCATTCTTATCTGCAAGCTTTAGCTTCTCTAATAAATGATCTGGCACAACTGCAGGTTTTTGAAGGATTGCAGAAGATTTGGGGGACCAAGAATGACTTGGGAACAGGATTTTCATGGAGCATTATTAGGCGATTTGATGAGAATTCTTCTATGTATAAGTTGGAGTTGCATCAAATGGCAGAATGCAACTTGAAGATTGCTATTGCTATAGCCATTATGGATGAGTGCTTTCTGCCAATTGTTGACCAGAGAAGTGGTTTTAATCTGATTCATAATGCTGTCTATAACTGTGGGTAAGCATTTCTTACTCCTTTTCTTAGTAATTCAATGCTTGATACATCTTATATGACACCTTACTTTTCATGCGAAAATTGTGAATTGAAAAATAGGCATTCTAAACAATATTTGTTCACAATCATTAACAAGCCAAACTCACTTCCTGTTGAGTTTAATGAGCATTTCTTACACCTTTTTTTTTTGTTTAATATAGTTTAATGAGCTTTTACCTTGTTTGTTCATGAAAATTTGCTTTATTACAGCCCTTGATATTGCCCTGTTTTTGTCTTGATTACTAATCAGCTGATAGATTTTTTGTTTATCTAATGCAAATTGGATAGTTAATTTTAGAAACCTCAGCACTGTACCTGCCTACTGCCTCTTACAATGCTTCAGTGCCCACCCTTTTAGTAGTTGGAGATACCTAATGTTTTTTATTATCCCATGAGTACCTGCTTGCTAATATTTCTCTTCCATGCTTTTCTAACAATAAGTAATATATCGTTGATGATTATGTTCTGCAATAGCTATCTGCTAACAATCTTGTTTCTTCTATATTTTTTGCTTTTGCAGATCGAATTTCTGTCGCCTGAACTATAGCAGTTTCTGCACAATAATTTTGGAGCGTGGTGACGAAATTATCTCGGTAGCATCTGTCAGGTACTTGTCTTTGCTGTCTGTTAAATGCATGCAATCTTGATGACTAGTTAACTTGGGGATCATCTTATGTGGAGAAACTATTGTCTAAAATGTACCTTTGATTGATAGATTGTTTTCATGTCAATCCTTTACATTTCTGAAATTGCTTGTGAGAAATGTGAATGTTAACTGTTAGTGATAGCTAGGACGCTGGCTGTGTACACTTACTGGTGCGCTTAAATCTTTAAGAGGTTTTCAGTTGGATCTTGTGCAGGTTTATGTGGAAAAGTAGGTAGAGGCGCATATGGTTCCAAGGTGATGTGCATAGATTGCAGGGCTGGGGTTCAAACTAGGAACCTCAGTTTATGAATGCACAGATGTAGAAAGGATTTGTTCTTTGGGGTTTTTGTTTATATCTGATCCAGGGTATTTTCACTTAAGACTAGAGTTTGCTTTAATAGGAAAATTTCTACCAAGTTGGTTTGGAGTTCGGTTCAGTGAAATTTTCTGGTACCTTCTATATAGCTAGAGATAATGTTTGATGTCATTGCTAAGTCCTACTTAACATATGTAAAGTGGGCTGCTGGAAAGTTTGATCTAAGCCATAATTTAGCACTTAATGCAAGTGTATTTTCAGCTTGTGATCTCCTTGTACCTTCTTAGTTCTTTTTGCGGTTCTATATGCTCCTACCCTATTACATTTGGTTCTGATCATCTTTTGCTTTCATCTTGTCTGATAGGATACATGGAACCAGGCTTGCAGAAATGCCTTTTATTGGGACAAGAAACATGTATAGACGACAAGGCATGTGTCGCCGACTTCTTGGTGGAATTGAATCAGTACGTCAGTTTACTTTTTTATTCTATTCCACTATTCGTTTTTTTACAAAATTTTGATGAAAACTGCATATTTTGATGAAAACCATAGAGCTTGAAAGATCTACACTAATATGTTCATAAAACTTTTATTGTCTGCATTGAGAGTTCAAAATTTTGGCAATCTATCTGCTTGAATTTCTAACATTAATGCAGCACAAGTTTCATTCCATCATTCATCCTTTGTCCTAAAATCTGTTGGAAAAGTAGACACAATGGGACTTGTTTTCTATTTAAAAATCAATTGGCATCTTGACTTAGGTTGTCAAGATTTTTCAAGCTTCTGCTATGCCTCATGTTTGCAGAAACTTAAACATCTATGAACTTTGCCATTTTACATTTTATCCCTTACCTAGGTGTTTGTAACAGTTTAGATACCTACAGAACACTACCAATGGGGTTACTATGTTCATTTAATTTTCCTTCTTCTAAGAAACTGTGCTTCTGGCCTTCATTTCTTTGATCTGAATTTGATCTTATTGTTAGGTTCTCTGTTCACTCGATGTTGAAAAGCTGGTTATACCCACTATTCCTGAACTAAAGGATGCATGGACTAATGTATTTGGCTTCAAGCCTCTTGATGGTTCCCAAGAACGAGTTAGGTCTGCAAATATATTGGTTTTTCCTGGTACTGATTTACTTGAGAAGCCACTGCTGAATAAGCTTTCCCTCGAAAAACCTACACCTATTCCTGGAGGTGGGTAGATTTAATGCCAAAAATTGAATAGCAAAACTCAGTTTTTTCTTCTTTTTGTTCCTTTAATAACACTTCTGATGGTTTATATAGATGCAACGGTGGAAAATGACATCAAGCAACAAGCAAACATAGTTAAATGTTCTGGGTCTGCTACTGCTGAGCACAACCTCCATGCCTCTTGTCAGGCTTCTGTAAACTGTGTGAATGCACTTCAAGCCAAGCCTACATTTGAAGCAGAGGTTTCAACTGAGCAAAAACCTGGCTTGATTCGTGAGATAACCATGGCTGCTAATCAGGAAAGAGAGTGAATCTGGTACCTTGAATAACCTGCCATCATGTGATGTTTTGATGAAAATTTCTTCAATCTTCTTGCCTCTGATTTTCAAGAGTCAGGAGTTTTTGTTACCTAAAATCTGGAGAAGGTTTTCTGGAATCTAGAAATTGTAGCACAGTTTTCTGTATCTGCAGCAACTCCTGCGCTTGAGAACAAAAAAAACTTCTCCAAGTTTAGCGGAGAACAATGGTTGTTATTAAATCTGTTGAATCTCCTTGTGCAAATCAGGTTTCTGATAGATCAAGATCCAATATCGTTGACAAAAGGTCTATGTTCTTAGGAAGGACATATATGAAAGAATCTGAAAGTTTTATATAGAAGGAATTTCAATCTTATATCAGTTTTATCTGCTGAGGTTGAGATTCATTAAAGGTCTCAACATATATTTTTGTCTGTATCATAATCTTTGGCTTTGATGCATATTTGGATGAGCTCTCAAATTCTGACCCATCGGATGTATTCGTGGCTATTGAGGTCAACCCAAAATGCACATTAATATTTGCTAATTTTTTAGGTAAGTGTCATCTTTAATCCTTACTTTTTTTGCTTGGAACTTTTATGATCCGCTACCTTAGTTGTCAAAATTAGCAACAGAGTTCACCTGGAAGTTATGCGACTCATACAGTGACACTTTTTTTGTGTTATTATCGATCTGTGAATTTTGATTTGAAATCTCTTTTACATGATAGTGATCCAATAATCTCATAGGTTGATCAAAAAAGTAATATTCTGACGAGGGCAACATTCTAGATCAGATTTGACAAACAATGGATTGGTCATTTGATTATTTTGTTGCATTATTTTTGTCTTGTTTGTCTGCTTAATTCCTTGGGTTGATTTACTCATAGGACATTATGCTCTATTTACACAGGAATATATGTCTATGGAGATATACGAGTCAGCTTTGATATGTTCATATAGCTTTATCTGAAACCAATTTAGTCACACCAGTTTGTTTATGCCTACATGCATTAGTTCAGTTCTTAGTTAGGATACTCTGTTAAGCAGTTCCGAATCGACACTTTATTTTTCAACCTTGATTCTATGATACTCGAGAACAATCTAGTCTCGTGCCTTCTTAACTTCTATGACTAGGCTTAATCATTCTCCTTGCTTGAAACAGGTGGTAGAGACTGACAAGAGAGAGATGATACATGATGAATTTTTGGGTGGCTTGTGGTTGGTTATGTGCATAGTAACTCAGAGGAGGTTGATTATTCATCAAAACTAGTAGAATATAAGGATTCAGTTCTTCAACAGGTGCGGATGGAGAAAAGTTGAATAGATCTTTGATATGATTTCTGGATGAAGCATAACCAGAAAATCTAATTATATTTTCAATGGGTGATTGAGAAGCAGCTGTCTTGCCAAGTTCCAACCGCAAAGGAAGAACAAGAGGCTGAAGTCCAAGAGCCAATCATCTATAGTATAGATCTGAAATTTTGACCATACTTAATCTCACTCTAGATTTTTTTATGTTTATCTTTTTTCTTTGTCACTTGATTGTACAATAGTCTTTATTCTTCCTGTTATTTGTTGGATCGCAACAAATTAAGAGTAGTCTGTCAAAAATGTTAATTATAGTTGGATTACAAAACAGACATTTAGTCAGATTAATACAAGTCGAGCTCAATTTCAGGCTGACCCCTACTCATGATGATTTTAATTTCACCACGACTCATTATCAGGCGTGTTGCTGCACTTGAAGCCTATGGGATTAAGGTATGATCGGATGATCTTCAACTTTTAGTTTCTCTTGCGCGCAAAGTTTTCAATTTTTTTTAATTTATTTCAATCATATCATAAATTTAGTAACTATGGAAGATGCTGATGTGCCTCATGATTCGGACTGAAATATCTACGTTTAGTGGTAGTGTTGATTGATTATTAATGGTCATGATGCCAACAAAACAGTCCAAAGAAATTATTGCTATGAGAGTGGGGTCCTGTTTTGTGTCTGTATCAATAGCTTTTGTTTGGTTTCATGCGTGAATCTTTATCTGAATCATTAGTTGCAATTGGCTTGTTTGTGAGTATTTGGATCAAGCTTGATTAAAGACAATGCCGGATTTGATAAAAATGGAGAGGAACTGCCTCCTGTCATTGTCCTTTGAGAATTCAACACCTACCATCAACATTAATTGCTAAAGATACAAATAATACGACACTCTTTTTAGAGTGTTAGATGTTATTCAATAATTATAATAATAATGATTTACTAAATATATTAATATTTCAAAATATAAAATATAAAAAAATTATTTACATAGTATGTGAAAATATATTAAGTGTGTATTTATAACACTTTCAATAAATTATATATGAATATACACAAAAGTAAACTTTAGATATTATGAGATCAATGAAACATTGGAACTGTTCCAATTAACATGAAATCCCCAGTAATTCACAATCACTTGTTCATCCAATCACAATTTCTCTTATTTCAATATTATGCTTAACATCTTATTTTGTTCCTGTTCTCTCCTTTTTTACACCCCATAAAGCAAGAAGATACAAAAGAAGCAACCAGGATTGAAAACATAACAATTCTACAAGGCTCATCACCCTCAACAGAGATTTTATTATGACTACAAAAAGGGGAGGCCTTAAAATTTACAGTGTAGGATCAAAAACCTTCTGTTCTGTCAGGAAGAAAGCTCACCTTGCCTCAGCCGCAATGGCGGTGGGTTCGACTCCACCAGAATTGACCAAAGAACGTGCACATCTTCGTACGGGCATAACTTCACATCCTCATGCAGAATGTATATTCCCCTCTCTGTCACAAGAACATCCATGTGAGTTTTTCAGATATCAGCTTGTGATTGCATACTTAAACATGTAATTCGAAGCTAGTCACAACATCTAATTTGAAGTTAGTCTCTACTGCACACAAAAGTAAGTTGAAATCTCAGCGAAAGACAATCACATACTTTTTTTCTGCGGAGAATGCAGGCGAAGCCATAACTTCTTCAGAGGGGAGAAGATGGACCCGAGCCACCCCATCTGAAGAGCTGAAGAGGTATCAATGCCTCATCGGTAGTGAGTTCAATGCAGATCGACCGAGCCTGAGGGAAAAGGAGAGAGTTGCTTCAGGGTTGGATGGAGTCCATCACACTGCTTCTTCACATTGGCACTCCCTTGGATTATAATTCATGAATTAGATATTGCACAGGTGCCCTGTCACTCTCCACACCTCCTCAAAAGTCATTTCTTGCCAAGAATTGAAGCTTCTGATATCAGAAGGCAATTGTGATTTCTTTACAAAAAAAAAATGTGCATGATATCATGAGGCAATTATTTTTTAGTACTTATTAAATATTGGTGATGGATGGACCACCTTGCTTGAACTCAAAACAAAGTGTTGCAGTAGGCATCTTTTACATCTATGAAGTTGACACAAGAATATGGAATCCAAGAGTTCACTGTCTAATATCTTAATGAATGTAAATTTCAAGGTAAAGGCATCTGCAACTTGGAAGCTTTGAGGATATCATCAGTTGACAACACAGAAAGACACATGATGAGGAGTTTGGCAAATGCTAACAAAA
The DNA here is from genome assembly GCA_037974815.1 of Kaempferia elegans. Taxonomy (NCBI): domain Eukaryota; kingdom Viridiplantae; phylum Streptophyta; class Magnoliopsida; order Zingiberales; family Zingiberaceae; genus Kaempferia; species Kaempferia elegans. The sequence goes on along the minus strand of JBBPFQ011055169.1, from coordinate 10,007 downwards.
AAAGGATTGAATATTGATTAGAAGCATCTGCATAGTTTATTTTCAGGCAAGTTATCTAACAAGATTGCTTTATAGGGTTTGAAGAGTCACCTGAGTCTTATCTGTTGGTACCACTCTAACAATATTCTTCTGGAACAACTAGGTTGCAGAAAGCGCAGCTGCAACTGGAGACCGTAACGACGAGGAGGGAGTGGAACAGTGCAGTGCATGACAAAAGCCTTCTTGGATTGAATTCCTAGGTCCTCATCACTGTTTCTATGAATCGCATGAATTACTTGATTCGATCGGCCACTTGATGAAGTAGTTTTTGTTGTTTTCCAGCAAATTTGATCTTGAACTGGTTGAGGCATATCACTGGCGGGATTCTTTCTTTGTTGGAAATCCATGATTTGTATCCTTGAACACTTCAAACTTGGTGATTCCCTACTCCTAATCTCCAACTCAGAAATTTTCACCTATTAGGAAGAATTGATCTGTGAAATCCATGGAGGCAGTCCACATAGATGTGATCTGAGTTGCCAATGTTAAATTTTTTGGAATCATCGGTCACCCATTTAAATCTTTTAACTATGTACGAGACCAGAGTAGTATGTGAAGTTTGTGATCATAATTTTTTTTTAATCCAATGCTTACATCTGTTTGTAGTTCAGCACTTTTGACATGCTATACACAACACAAACCTGTGATGGCTACAAAGCACAGGTTAAGTATATGGCAAGGTCACTTAATGCTGTCCTCACTCGCTGTATATCTTTGGTAGTGTTTCCAAATGTTAACATCTATTTTTCATGCTTGCGAATTCGACTAGATTGTAATGACCATCTTTAACAATGCATAGGTTTCACCTACAAAGCAACAAGGGCTGTATGTTACAAGTGATTCTACAAGTCTTGTAGTTTAGTTGCGAACAATAATCTAACAATGGTAAATTTTGGCTAAGCTAGTAGTTCTGATCACAACTTTATGTTCATTGTATCGAATCATGTTTATGATCTTGGAATCTTTTAGGAGAAGCAATATTTAGCAGAAAGAGTGATGATAATTTGCTTTCATGTTTATGCTTAACTGATTAAGTAGGTCTAGAATTATTTTAAACCAACCAGGGTTGAATCAGTCTGCTTCTGGTTCAGTCCAATTTGGTAAACTGCAACATGGAGACCTTAGGAAACTAAACTGATGCATTGGCTGTTCACTTTCAGAAGTTTAATCGTGCGAAAATGTATCAGCAGATCTCCGATGAGAACCTAAAGGCGATGAACGAACGACCGACCGATGGAAACCGTGGTTTGGCTGAAAGAGGATCCGAACATTGAATAATCCAATTTTGACCTCTACCTTATGACTACTTCCAATGATCTTGTTGCACTGTCGGTCTGCGTCAAAGATGACCATCGAAAGGGGCGGTGTCGACAAAAACACCATTACCTCTGTGCAATTACATGACAATTAGTTCAATAAGACATCCAAATCAACATCCATTAAACTCTTTTATCTACATGTCCTAATTTAATATCTGTGTATAAAATTTGGAATGTCGATCCTACACTTTTCCCCTCATCTTCTCCATTGAAACACAGTAGTAGGAAAAATACGGGATTTATAGATCAAAGTTGCAAACCATTTTTCACAAATTCTCGGTTGCAACTCTTCTCAATGACTCAGACACTTTCTTGATGTCAGATTCAGTGTGACCTGCTGAAACAAACAAGCGAATGCCTACCGGAAGGCGGCACTTATCAAGAACTGACCTTTTTGTGCTCACAATGAAAACAGAATCTTCCTTCAGTACCTGGTCCAAGCCAAGCATGTTAATTCATTCAGAAGCAAAATTCTCTATCTAGTTATGATCAATCAACAACTAACCCTTTCAGCAATTTTGTTAAGGAGTTCCAAATCATTTTTCGAGGATCCTGTTGAATTTTTCAATTTTAGGAAGACAATAGGCGACAATGGATCACTTGCAATCATCAATCCTGGTACATCTGACAAGCCTGCACTTAACAAAGAGTTGAATTTTCATTTAAGTACCATAAAAGCAATTAAAGTCAGTGAAGAGGAAGCGCAAAGAAAGGCTTCGGATGTCCCACATCAGTTAGCAGAAAAGGGGTTCTTGCAGGAGTAAGAACTCACCTTGCCACAGTAGATAAATGTTCCTCCTCAATGCCGTGAGAACAGATGGATTGTTCTCTAGGTAATTCACTGCAGCAACGGCAGCGCTTGCAAGATACGGTGGTAAAGACGCGGAAAATACATACCCCGAGCTACTCAAACGCTGGAGAAACAAAAATCTTAAGAGTAATATAGTCAACATGATTGAGCAATCCATTAGCAAACACAAAATTTTCCTACTTGGTGATCAACTACTCTAGCACTTCCAGTGCAAAAGCCCCCATCGGTTGCCAATGCATTTCCCATACCAGCGGTTATTATATCAATCTTCTCAATCTGCAAAACCAACCAATTAAAAACCACATTGAACAAACATGCAGAATGTGGAGACAAAAGATGTGGTAGACATACTGGAACTCCATAAAGCTCAGCCAGACCTCTCCCAGTGTTTCCAAGTACACCAAAAGAATGACTTTCTTCCAATATTATACGAAAGCGGTACTTCTCCTTTAATCGCACGATATCATTCAATGGGGCAATTTGACCTGAATTCTGATTTAACCCAGAACCACAACAGTTGTTTAGGCATAAAAGTATAAATTATCAAATACAGGAAACTTCGCGTTTCCCGTTGTAATCAGTACTTCAAATATATGAAATTCAGATCTGTACAGTGAGTATTATTAGTAGATTTCACAGGTGATTTTGATTACAAGACAAAAAGAATCATCTACTATAACAAAAGTAGCTCCAGATTGGGATGATAGTTACAGGGAATTGAGTCACAGTTTATTGGATGAATCAGGGCAGTGTAAGGGTGTTGACTAAAATTTATCATGCATACCTGGTACAACGCTTCAACAACAATGTACCGTCTGACCTTTTCTGCTTGCTTATTACCATGGGCCAATTTCTCCAAAGTGCTCTCCAGTGATGCCATATCATTGTGCTTGAAGTAAACAACATTACTTCTGGAGAGATAAAGACCATTTTGCACTCCCCAGTGAACACCCTCATCTCTGAAAGATCAAGCAAAGCATAAGAAGTTTATTATGGCAATGAAGTAAATGAATGAATCTGGTACGCCTATTTATGTCATACAAAAATGAAAAGCAATTGACTAGAATAACGAGAAGATTCTAAGCATAAGAAAATCATTATATCTTGATCCATTTTTTATTGATGAAAAATTTGTTGAGTTCACGACTTAGGGGAGTTATTATGTTCTTTACTTTGTTTATTACAAACTAAGCACAAGTCTCTCAACTAAGCAATCTAGTGACAGCTAGAATGCAGCCTTTAACAGAAACCAGATGGCTCCTTGATTGGGCTCATTATGAATCAAGATATCATCAACTCACTGAAATAACAATGATTGATTGACCTATTTATAAACATCCATGATAGAGATTTTCAATCACTCAGGTTTCATGTAATCACAATGATGCCTAAGTTAAAGTTGCATGAGATAAAACTTCTACAGGAATGTGATCATTATTCACTTCCAATCTATTAAGAAGATAACAATTTCAAGCAGCACATATTTTCCCCATTTGCTAAGAACAAGTAGCCTTATCTTTCAAATAACAGAGTTGCATATTTAGAATACCAGAAATATAAATTAAAAAGAAATGTACAAGGATTATTTGTCAAGTTAACTTACACAACGATGATATCTCCTTTCTTACAAAATGCTGGAATAACACTGAAAATGGTTGAGATGCCATATGAGTATAGGATTGAATCTGGAGTACCCATGAACTTCGCAATTCTCTTCTCACAATCAAGGTGGACATCTATAATAGCCCAACTTGTTATTTCAGAATTGTTTTGGTATAGTTCCAAAAAGTGTTCGAGTATAGTTTTGAAGGATAAGCAGAGTGACAAGACAAAAAAAAATGAGGACAAAATAATCAACAGTATAGAACTCCAAGTAGAAGAGAAAACTGACCTATTGTTCCATAGAAGCCACGGGGACCACAAGAACCGACACCATATTTCTCTAAGGAAGCAACACATGAATCCTGAAAAGGCTTGCTATTTGTTATGAAATATTTCTGAGAAATAATAACAAGATATGACATGGAGGGAAAAAAAAAGATCGGATTCCTTACAATTATTGTTTCATTGCCTATTAATCCTAGATAATTAGAAGAAGTAAAGTTCACAACTTCCTTTCCATCAATTACAGTATGCGGCCCTGCAGCACTGCAACAAATATTTCTTTGTTAGGAGTAAAAGATGTGTTCATATATTATGAGGTTTCACATTTCTTTATCTCATCAAGGATAACAACTTCAAAAATGATCAAATAATTGAATGTTTTTTGAATAATTTTGAATGGGTTATTGTTGGTTGATACCTCAAAATTAAAATAGCTACAGAAAAAGGCATATTTATTGTATTCAAAACATTTAAATTCCTCCTATAGCCGCTATTAACCTTATAAGAATATAGATATTCAAAAGGCCTGCTATTAATGCTATCTACTTTAACCATCTTATGGTACATATGGCAACTATTTTAGCATCATCAGTGACCAATATGAGTTTTGTGCCAGTTTAAAGTTAAGAAGGTAGCAGAAACAAAATTACCAAATCAGGCAATAAACATAAGAATCTAAGAAGTTCTATGAATATTTTCTCCACTACATACTGAGTAATACATCTACAGCTCGTGTGTTTTTTTAGTATTGTAGAAAGACTCGAGAAGAATGTACATGGAGAAGGTGGTTTGCTAATTTTCATGTTATCTTGTGGTTGAGTCCTGTCAGTAATGCATGGCCAATTAAATGGAGGCAGTTGTTCAACTTGGGTTAGTTTGTTATATAGTTCAATCTTCTCGCTCACACATAAGAGAAGATATATAGAATATAATTGAATAGGTTGGCTTCATTCTTGATTATTTAAGCTTCAGGGATAAGTAAATGAGTCAACTTTCACAAGAATTAATACAGATGACAACCTCAACCTCACATACTTGCTAATTAGTAAAGCTCAATTTGTCATACAAGTTTTACTCAACTTCATAAACACCAAAAAGCTATAAGATTCTCCCTACCTTTCTAAAGTCGGAGGTTCAACTTTCATCTCCTCAGTGATAGGTGGATGAAGGGGTTCAGGAACCCATTCTTCACAAAGGTCATCGATTTCCTGCAGAAATAAAAATAAGATCCAACAGTATTTTAGAAGAAATGTACTAATTTCATTTTCATAGGACAGTTAGAACAGTTGCTGAACTGTAAGGGAAGTAAAACAAACACGAGCATAGGCTTAAAAAAACTAAATCCAATTAGTAGACAAACCTTTTCACTAAGTGGCTTCTTCGGAGGTTTATAACTTTTTCTAGTGAGTTGGAATAGTATGACAGCGATAAGTAGCACTTCAACAACAAGGTGTCCTTCAATCAAGAAAAAGCAAGCACAAGATAATTTTTTCCAGTTTAGAAAATTGTGGCACAGCTAAACTACCATAGCAAGTTTCAATTTAACAATGAACTAAGAACATAAAATACCATCTACATGAACCCCAAATACGACAGCGTCAGCAAACGGAGCATCGAAAGCCACAGAAGCCCATTCAAGTACTGCCGTGGTCGCGTTCACAACAGCCGAAGCCATAACCTCCACCTTCAAATTGAAAGAAGGCAGAGTATGAAAGAAAACTCACGGAACCAATCGACCAATCTTGTATCTACGAATTCTTCCTGTCCTCTACGAATCTGGGCAATTGAAACCTTCTTCAAACTCAATTCACGCGAACGAAGGTTAATTCTTGTACAAAAATAAATTTTCAAATTCTTCAATGAAAAAACGAAAAATCCACATGGCATTCCACCACAAACAAGTAAAAAACGAGAAATCATTTCTCTCCTAACCATTCCTTCCTCGATCTGATAGCTCTTAAATCCAAAAAGGGAACTTTTGCCGAGAAGAAATAGCAAACAAACCAAGATATCGGGACGAAATCGCTTTGCAGCACGCCCGGATCCAGAACCACAAACCATGAAAATAAGACGAAAAAAGTCATCTTTCCAACGCACCGAAACGCTCCAGCTCCAGCTCCAGCCCTAGCCCGAATGCAGAGAAACCCGCGTCTTCTTTCGAATCTCCAACGGAAGACTTCAGATGGATCGGAATCTATGGAGAATCGTGGATTCGAATGGGAGCAACCAGGAGAAGAAAGGGCGTCTTCCAAGATCTCGACGACGATAAGAGGAGAGGTCAGTAGCGATGCTGTTCTTTTCTATTATATCGCAAACATTGAAATGACGAAACGGTACCCACCATTGTAGGGATTTACCAGGGACAAAGGAGGCAGTTTGTGGATGACATGAGGGTATTTATGGAAATATACAACATTTTATGGGGAAATTCTCTTAATGCTCCTCGAGAGATAACTTTTTTCTCCAAATACCCCTAATTATTTTCGTTCTTTCAAAAAACCCCACAAGTTTCTGATGCATGTTTTAAAGTTATTTACCATTACAAATTTTAATATACTTTTTTTTTTCAGTTGTGTTTTTTGAGTTGATGGTAGTATTTACATGTTAAACAAAGCTGACTATTTACTTATTGATGACAGTCTATTTGAAGCTCAACTAATTATCAATCTAAGTCCTTCACTTTTGGAGACTCACATTTGAATGCTAAAGCAATTCAGGTTTAGCAAATTGAAAAAGAACAACTATTGAAACATTATTTCTATGGAATTCAATTCGACATTGTGAAGATGATGTTGTATGTTAAACAAATACAAGTTTAGGGTTTAAGGTTCAACAACACAAGCAATTCAAGCATACCATACAGAAGGGGATATATAAAAGAAGAATAGTTTTACAAGCATTCATTCACCAACCAGATTTGATAACACAACATTACTACAATAATTTATCAATCCTACTTCCACCAAAATTATCAAAGAATAGGCAAAATGCATAATTTCATCTCCATGAAGGGTCAATGTGGCACCAATGGTGAAGCGCCAACTCTTTCGACAACTTCAGCTTCTTCCGGCAGCCATGAGTTGCGCAATGCAAGTTGCGTACTGAAGGGAAGTGTGCTGAGGAGAGTAATAGTCCTGTAAACCGTAGTCAGAGAAGTTTGAATCACTGATCACGAAATGACCAGGCAATGAAGCTTTGGTGATTGTTTCGTGCCATATGTCGAAGAACGCTTCCATGATTGGCCTGGACTTCTCTATTGAAGATAAAGGAAGATACTCAACCTGCAAACCAAATCCGCAAAAAAGATCAATTGATCCATCCAAAAGGTAACATTAGAATGAAGAATAGATCTAACACCATAACAAGGATACCTCAATTAACAGAACATATTCCTAATTCCTAGTATAAAAGAGCCAGTGTTGAATTGGTATGGTTTGATAAGATAAACAAAATGGGCGCAATGATTGTAAAAATTCACGCATACTAAAGTTGTTATCGATCAATTTATAGCTTCCAAACTATTCGGCAAATACACCACAGTTATCTAACATGCGCAAAGATACACGTGAGATTTCATAGAGACCAACGCTGACAACATGGAGGCATTTAGTGACAAGACAGCTGCAATTGATCCTGCTGGTTAAATGACCCAGAGACAATAATTCTTGGCTGCGAGAATACCCACAGAGGAGACATCTGAAAACCTACATTGTGGAAGTCATCCTGCGAGGGTATCCCTTAGAATGGTTTTGCAAGGCAGTACGTGGAAGATTGAATAAAACAAGCTTAAAGTTTCATAGATATACTATTGCATTAGCAGTGTAATAATCTTAAAATTTATCAACAACAAATTGATAAGAAAATGGCGTTAAATCCACAGTTCTGACACACGTAAAAACTGCAATTATGCACACATAATAGCCAAACAAAAAAAAATCTTCTTTTTTTTCATGGAAAAAAAAAATAAAAGCTTACTATTACACTTGATAGACTAGAAAACTAATGAGACAGGCAAAGAAGCTCAATTGTCTCAATTTCTAAAACATAGTGACAATTACGATTCTGATAACAGTTGAGATAAGCAGGCCTGGTCAACTCATAAAGAAAGATAAGTTAAACTGAACTGAGATAAGATATTATAAAATTAATCCTCAGTATTTACCTCCATCATGATTCCCCTCAATGTTTCGGACATTGATGGAACACATTTTCCCACTCTCAGCTGGAAATCTCCTAGTTGATATTGAGATCCCTGTGTCAAAAAGGAGGAAGAATCAACAAAAGGAAACCCTTAATTTGATTGAAGGTTAGAAGTTACCTAATGAAATAGATAATCGTACACGCAAGAAAAGACCAAATAAAATCAAAAAGCAAAGTCGAAGCAAAATTTAATCCAGTATATTTTATGCAAATCAATAGAGTTGTACAACTTTCCTTAATTCAATTTTCCTAATTTTTTTTCTAACTTCACTTGATCAAATTTAGAGTTCCTACTTAGGCATAGCCATCAAACTCTTGTTGAGTTCCTACTTTCTGTTGCTAATTTTGTCTAGCAGAGCTGATTGTCTTCTTCTTCTTTTTTCAGTTCTCCCTCTGAGATTAAGGATCATTCATGCCTTCCAGAAACTAAAACACGATTACACTTGAGAATGGACTGTTCTGAGATGATATGCCATGTTTGCCCATTTAAAATGTTAAGGTCATTATCATTCTATTAAGAAATTTTGTAAGTTGAGTATGCAATATATATAATGAAAATCAGCTATAAAATTGGTTGATGGAGAACAAGGGCTTTTCTGGACCTGTTAAAGGATCAACAATTGGAGCCTCCTACCAATCTCCTAGAGCGTACACTTTAGCCAATCATAAAGACATAACACACAGAAACACTAAAACATTTCTTAATTCAAATTGCCTTTCTAAAAGAATACCCTTTGTGTCTTGATCAAAATTCTTCTTTGCTTACATACCTGTCTCTATCAAACTTCTTTTCATTTCAATCCAAATTTCAAAGTTCATAATGACTAATTAAGATAAACCTAAGAAACAAGGCAAAAATGCATAAAAGATAAACACGAAGATAAACAGTAATGTAATTTGTACGAATTTTGTCCTTCGGAGATGAACCTTTTCCAATCGAATGGCAATTGCAGGAAAAGATCGATTTTTTTTCCTAAAGAAAACGAATGCCATCGCTGATGTGATTGCCCAGACAATCCAGCCGAAGAAGATGCAACAAGAAAAAAAAATGGAACACGCACCTCGAAGTGAAGGACGACGCGAGCCTTGTAGGACTGGAGCTTATCCATGAGGAGCTGCACGTTGGCGTCGGCCTGGAGGATGATGCGGTGGTGCCGTAGAATGAAGAAGTAGGCGGAGGGGTGATCGTGGAGGGCGATGCCGAGGAGGTCACGAGGTACGTCGCTTACCGGGGCCGCGGCGCTGTCACGGGCCATGGGGCGGTAGAAGGTGAGCGTGGTCCGCCACTTCCTGTCTTTGGCTGCGGCGCCGAAGCCCTCCACGCACTGACACACCTCCGCCAGTAACTGGCTGCTCAGGGTCGAGCCCTGATTGGGTTGCCAGTGCATCAGCCTGCGCAGGTAGATCCATTGTTAGGGCTACTACAACTTGTACCTCAGATCGATCGAAGACGGCGAGAAAGAGGAAGAGAGATCGTTCTCTTACCATTTCACGGGCATCGCGGCCACTTGGATGGATCTGCGATTTGGATCGCTACACAAGGGAGGAGGAAAGGCCAAATATTAATTAAATAATTGAAAAAGAAGAAAAAATGGTATTAAACCCTAAATCTAAATCTATATATATATATATATATAAACAGAAAATTTTCCCTAAAAAATTTCCCCTCTAACTATAAAAAACAGAAAATTTTTTTATTTTCTAAATTATATATATATATATATATATATATATATTGATTTAATTTATAAAAA
>JBBPFQ011054951.1:0-10396 GCA_037974815.1 Kaempferia elegans | reverse complement strand
TCCCGACTTAGACATAGTCGTGGTTTAGATACTTTCAGCTGAGTTTCCAACCTCTTCCCTAAGAAGTGGTCAAACATATACCGTATCGCCTGTGTCCTATTCAGAGCCCAAACTTTCCAGAAAAAGATATTATCAGGGTTAAGATTCTTCTAGCTACGGTTTCAACCTAATTTGAAGGGGTCGAGCAAATATCATATTTCTTGTGTCCTCCTCTTGGCATAAACTCCCTTGACTCGGACATAATTGGGGTCAAGATCTTTCTGGCTGCGATATAAACCTCTTCCTTGCGAAGGTGTCAAACATATACCTATCACCCATGTCCTATTCATGGCTCAAATTTCTCCGACTCGGACATAATCGGAGCCGAGATCCTTTCGGCTGCTGCATTAACCTCATCCTACAAAGAGGTCGAACATATACCGTATTGCTCGTGTCCTATTTAGGTCTCAAACTCCCTTGACTCAGACATAGTTGGAGTCAAGATTCTTTCGACTATGGTATCAATCTCATCCATGCAAAAGGGTCAAATAAATATTGTATCACCCTTGTCCTCTTTAGGGTATAAATTCCCCCGACTCAGATATAGCTGACTGTGGTATCAACCTCATCCCTACAAAGGGGTTGAGCATATACTTATCACTCGTGTCCTCTTCAGGGCCCAATCCCCCCAACTTGGACATAGTAAGGTTCAAGATCTTTCTGTTTTCGGTATCAACCTCATCCTTGGAAAATATTTAAGCATATATCGCATCATCTGTGTCCTCTTTAGGACCCAACTCCCTTGACTCGGACACAGTCGGGGTTGAGATCCTTTCAACTGCAGTATTAACCTCATGCTTACGAAGGGATCGAGCATATACCATCTCGCTCATGTCCTCTTAAGGGTCTAAACTTCCCCAACTCGGACATAGTCACCGTCAGTTAGAAAACAAAATTCAACGAAAAAGGCAGGGCATACTAAAAGAAAGGCAAAGAAATGTTGGCAGGGGGCTTAGCCCGAACATATGGAGCAACCCCTCTTTGAGTAGAGAAGTGTTGTCGAACTTCAAGTCCTATAAGTAAATAACCTCGCTCCAAGTGAATGTCCTTTATGGAAGGAGGTGAAGGTGGCTCCCACTACCATCAGATGGGCCAAGATACCGGAATCGAAGGACGGATGAAGAAAAATCGAGGTTTCCACCCCTTAGATGAGGGGAGGACCTTAATCAAACCATGACCTACGCGGGAAGAGAAGAAGAATACGCCATCATCCACTTCTTAGGATAAAAAAACAATGGAATAGTCGAGCAGAAAAGGGGATTCAATACAGGTGGAACAAGAAGACTATCCCGGTTAAAATTCCCAAGAAATTAGGTGCTAACTGAGACAAAGGGATACGAAAATATTGAGACACATCGAAGAAGAAGGGGGGATAGGGAAGTCGAGCCCGCTTATCAGATGACTTTGAAAAAAGTGATGCAACCCGGAGGAGGAAGGTTAGGGCGGTCATTACCATTGGAGAGTATCAAGACGTAGTCAGTGGGAATCCTATAAGTGGCACAGTGGCCCTTATCCGGACCAAGGAGGCGCTATTGAAGCTAGACTGTATAGATCGGTACCACGAAGTGGATGAGGATCTCACAGCAATCACAAGACTAGTACAGGGATGCAAGTGGGAGCAAGAAAGATGATGGCCGGAGGAGGGGCTAGTAAACCTTCAATAAAGAAAAACAGAGAACTTACTCAAGGAAGGAAATGCAGTAAGCAAGAAGCAAAGACGGAGAAGATCAACGTACGCACGAACGAGGGTTGTGCAAAGTGGACGCAATCATCACAACCTTGTTTATATAGGGAGGCGGTTAATCAGGACCTTGGATCCACATTGTCTTGGAAAAAGAGGGGAATCGCCAGCCGTTGGATTAAGTACAGATTATAGATTCACTTGATAATTATTACATGGTCATCCGCCTCTCCAAAGGGTCACCTCACACTAATGTGATATAACCTCGAAGCCAATAGTATTCTCCAGGGCTCGAAAGTCAAGACTGATAAAGCATGTTCCGCATTTAATGGGTGTGGTGGCAATTAAGGCACAAATCTTGTTAAAGAATGCGTCCCAGATTTGTTGTGACACATGTTAGGAGTAACAGGAAGAGGCCTTGCCGCACTAAATAGATCAGTCGGACTCTTACCTCCTTCGACTAGACTTGCGGGGGAGATTAGTGATATGGAGGTTGATACAAAGGTAGTTCTCGGGGCCACGTGGATATGGAATCCATAATTTTGCCCAAATGGCAAGGTGGTCAAAGAAGATTGCACTCTAGATGACTCCCTGTCCTAACTTCCGATTACAAACTACCGACTCCCGACTTCCAGCCACAGGCGACTCCCTGTTCCTGACTCTCAGCTACATGCGACTCCTTGTCCCGACTCCCATCTATAGGTGGTTCCCTGTTCCTGATTCCCGACTACATGCGACTCCCTGTTCCCAACTCCCAGCTACAGACTACCTCCCGGCCATCGGCGACTCCCTGTTCCCAACTCCCAGCTACAGGCAACTCCCTGTTCCCGACTCTTGGCTACAGCCAACCGACTCTCGGCTACAGACAACTCCCTGTTCCTGACTCCCAATTGCAGCCATCGATTCTCGACTCCCGGTTGTAGGTCACCGATTGTTGACTCCCAGCTACGCTAGACGGACTCAGCTATGCATATTAGAATGACAACCCATTGTTTATAAGGAACGTGGGTAATGCACGTGGATAATGCAACCATTATGGTGAGAACGGTGGAAAACGCAAGAGAGTGTAGTGACTAATCCAAGAGAGTGTAGTGACTAATCCCCACCCTATAAAAGGTGAGTAACTCATACGAGAAGGTACGCGCACACAACATCTTTAACCCTAATTCTCTTACTCTTCTTCTACATATTCAAAATCTTACTTGAGCGTTGGAGTGACTGCGCTGGGAGCCCTCGGTCGTCATTCTAATTTTCTTTTTGGCGTGTTCTTCATCTCAGGCGATTAGGGAGTAGCTCCACATGACAATACGGCCATGAAACCCTTTAGACGGTCAACACCAGCGACATCTTATCGGCGAGTTGACCATTGACGCTCTCAATCAGGATCATATACATATAAAAACAAATCTCCTATAATATAGAGGTTGATTCACTTCTAGTAAGCAGATAATATGCAGAGAACAACTTGAACTTTTGAAGACTAACAGATTGTAAGAAAATAACACATTTAGAAAGAGAAAAAAAGTACAATATTAGTCTTCAAATTGTATGCATAAAATATCTATTTCGTAAATTATAAACATAGTTTAATCCTCCAATAATGAGCAAGTCGAGAACAGCTAAAGATCTTATATGAAAATTCACCTGAGTACCACTACCATTATCGCTGCCATCTCTTGCATTCAAGCCCACGCTCCCATTCTCGTCATCATTGCTGTCACTGCTATTGCCAGAATTGTCACAGTTCTTTGACTTCACTGATTTCTGGGTTTGGATGCCACTCTCACTTCCACTACCACTTGACTGAAAAATAAAGAAACAAGGTTTTTATAATTAGAAGGAAAACAAAACGTCCTATACAAGTTACAACACAAGAAGTCAACCAAGCAATGGACTTTGAACCAGTAAAGATCGAAGATAGTCTCAACAACGCTACAAAATGTCATTTCATACCTTCAATGTAAAAATTAACTTACACTGTGGCATCTCCTCCAGACATGCTGCCATAGATTTTTAAGCTCATTCTTCCTGATAGGCTTGAAAAAAAAGTCAACTGCACCTTTTGACAAACATTTAAAGACCGTACCCATTGACTCATTTGACGACATCACTGCACAGAAGTTTTTAAAGTGAAGCCATTTACACATATCAAAGCGGAAGAGAAATAAAAGAGGAATACTCACTGATCACGGGAATGTTCTTCCAAGTTTTATGGCTCATGATCTTGCTTAGGAGACCAATTCCAGTCAAACCAGGCATGACTACCTCAGTCAAGATAAGGTCAATATGATTAGTAAGATCCTCCAGTAGTTTCCATGCTTGCAGACCATTAGAAACAGCAGTAACTGTTGAATACCAGAAAAACACATCACTAGTTAAAATTCATATGCAAGTAATTGTAAGAAACTAGAGTAGCATGAATTCAGAAAGCCAAGTTCAGAAAGCTAACAATTATTAATTATCTAATGGGATATGACCTAGAAGAATGTTAACAGATCCGAAGGCATCTAGGACTTGGACCAACGCTAGGTCCTAAGGTTATTGATCAAACCGGTAGGAAAATTAATTGGATAACATGTTTATTTAGAATAAATTTTAAAAAAATATAATATCTAAAAAGTAGCCCTTCCATCTTGGTTTTCTTGCAAGTTGCATCTCAGTTTGTGAAGCGAAGCATATCAGCAAAGCTACGTTACTCGAGATATCTGTGGAATCAGCTGACAAGCCAGAATTTATTAGTATCCAAGAATTATGGTAGAAACTACTTGCATCATTTTAGATGTGACTTAGTTGTTAAAATTGCTATCGTAATGTCAAAGATGATTTTTAATATTTGTAGCTTTTAGGGATTTTGCCAATTATACAGTATGTTGTTTCATTTCCGCACATAATTGTAAGTGGAAGTTTGGAATACACTATCAGTGTGGATAAATGAACATGTAAACTGCCAAAACCTGTGACATATTAACACTTCGTGATGCAGTTTCTCATTTTGTAATGAGGCCCTGTTGAGTCTAAAATATAAATTGTTATGGAGCTCAGCTGGTCTCTTTGGTCAAAGTAAAACTTCTATTTTACCTACCATCGAAATGGATAATTTTTAATATTACATTAATGAACAAGAAAAAAAACAAAAGACAAATTAAGCAGATGAACTCAAAAGTTCATGTAGGTACTGGATAGTCATCCTTGGCGCTACCATTAACCAACTGTAATTTGTTGCCTCCACGATCATTTTGACCACCATTGTTGCAAATACTGCTATAATCACCCTCTAGTCGCTATCATCACTAATATTGTCCTATCCTCCAACACCACATTTCAGCCCAAACTACTGCATCCGCCACTTCGGTTGCCTCCATCACTTTGATTTGGAATTCCTAAAGCCTAAAGAGTAATAATAATGAGATACAATCATCATCCTGGTCATCATCGCCACACTATAACATTTTCCAAAATGCCTACATCCACTAGCACTACTCCTATTACTGCCTTGATTTGAATCGTTAATTAAAATCGCCACCGCCTTATGCTTTTAACCCTACATCTTCAAAATTTGACTAGCTGGAGGATTGGTTTGCAATTCTTCTAAGGTTGAATGGTTGGTCAGGCCTAGAAGATGTAGGCATGGGACTCATAACCACCATCTAGTTTCCTAATAGACACAAGATCGGAAGAAATAATTCTCCCCATCTAGATTCCTCAAAATCAAATAAATTAGAAACTTATCAATTATTTACCTTCTTCTGTGTTTCTTTGTGTGTTACCTTCTGTGGTCAACCACATCTTCCAATCTTTTGTATTTTTGTACTTTAAAAGGGATAAAGGGTGAACTCAAGTGATTAACATGAATTATATTTACTTCGATAATATCAATCAAATCCTCTCCAAGTGGCTAACATGTATGATATTCACTTTCATGATATTAACCAATTCCGACTTAATATTCACCTACCAACACAGCAAGGATAAATCCCTACCAACTACTTCAACTTAGTCTTCCATTAATAAGCATAGACACAAGTGAGCCAGCTATGATGCACGGATTAAAGGTAAGTCAAGAGCTTTCATCTGGTTCAACTATGTCATTCAATTTAAAATAATTTTCAGGGATGTCACAAATTCAATGTTATCATTTGTATATGCACCAGAGTAAACTTCAAAACCAAATTGCAAGACACAAGCTTGGTGCCTTGGTTCATAGGTCAAGTAAAAAAAAGGTATTTCATGATAGACAATACAATAAAAAGTATTCAACAGAAAACAACAGAAAAATGTCTCTTGAACACTTAAAGACGTCTGATCCCTCAAAAAGAGTTAAAGAGGGGGAAAAACAATAGCTGCAAGAGTCTCAGAGGGAAAGGACACACCAACCTAGGTATGATAGACTAAATAATACCAGAAAGAAGGAAAGGTTAAAACATAGCTTGGAGGGAAAAAAATTCATATTATTAAAATTATAGACAGAAACTAGATTATATAACAGACAGTCAATCTACTGAAGCACAAATGAACAAGATCTGGAGTAAGCATCAGCCTTTTGTGGATTGTACCATCCACGAGATGGGGATGACCATATCATGTTACAAGTTCACATCTCAGCTAACCAAAAGAGATTGCAATAGACAATCATGGAAATAAGAAAAGCATTCAAGTACTTTGTTGATCTTACGGCCTACAAAAAGAAAATAATGTGTTGAAAAAAGATCCACTCAAGTTTTTCCCTAAAGAAGAATATGATAAAATAAGATAAAGAATACTGAAACTTGAATTCCATTATTAGTTTCATTTTAAGTAAAATAATAGTAATCCTGTTACAAACGAATGAAAAGGTGCCAGTATTGCAAGATGAGTTCAGTAAAGCCATCTGAGAAAAAGGCTTTTTTCCTTTTCAGGAACTAGACTTTTCCCCACATGCTTGATCTGGTTGAAGAGGCTAAAACAAGAAAAGTAAGCGTTTGAAGCGACTACATATGGCATCCACCTAAAATATCTGCAACCTGTAATAAAGAAAGCAACAAAAGTTGCCTCAAATTATGTAGAGGGGTCCTCTATGGAATTTGCCCAAGAATACCTAACTAGCTAAATGCAGAAACTGGTGATTAAGCAAAATGAGGCCTACTAATAAATTCAAACCCATCTTACATGGAATATCAAAATTTGAAGACCGAGGATGAAATGCCTTTTACCGCAATAATTTCAGCAATTTAGAAAAGATTAATTTGGATAAAATTAACAACAAGATGATGCATTGATATGAAATAATAAGAAACTATATCTCACCTTCATAACTGCAGTTACGGAGTAATGCGCTGACAACTTGGCGGGTGCAATCATCATTCTCAACCAGCAGAACCTTGAGAGTTCTGACCGGGAGAAACCTCTCCCAGCGTACAACCGGACCTGCTGGCAGCGGTGGTTGTTTATTGGAACCACCAGGTTGTTGTGCCGCTTGTGCAGCATCCCTTATCTGGTTGTTTTGCAAATCTTCTGACACTTCATTGACCTTCGACTCATCTTCATCTGAGAATTCTTGACCTTGTCCAGCACTGGTATCACCCACTTCCTTGTTCTCATCCTGAGCGGGTTCCTTATTCATGACTCCACCAGAGCTTAATTGACTGGCACCTCCAATCAAGCAGACTCAAAGAAGTTGACAATGGCACAATTTCTGAAAGCACAATATCCATTTTGCCATCAGGACTATAAAGATGAAGTATAATCCTTACAAACCACAAACATCTCGATGTATAAAACCAAATACTCCATGTAGCATACTGAACCACCTTAAAATCCAGTAAGCCGGAAAAAAAAAAAAAGAGTATGGGGGGCAATGGATATTTCAAGTGTGTGGTAAAAAGTAACAAGTCCACAGATCAATAAGCCAAGATAACAATAACTAGTAATTCATCTTACCTAAACCCGAAAAGGAACAAAGATCCACCAAAGATGAGATTATGCGACCCAGAAACCAAGAAAAAGACCACAAAAAAGTGGGAATTCAAGAGTAATAACCGATGGGCTCAACCAACACGTAGAAAACAACAAAGGCGTCGGATTTGGGGTACCTACGCCTTCGATCGGAACGACGAACCCCGAAAACAAGGCGAGGAACCCATTTCCCACGATCCAAACAACTATAAACTAGAACGGAGCAATCGAACTAGGAAGAAAGCGACTAAGGATTGGGTTTGAGAATACTAAACTCAGGTGGATCGAGGGGATCCTTCCTTCTGTTCTCGCTATGGCTGTGAGCTTGGGAACACTCCGCAGGGCTTGGAGCGAGAAGGGGGAAGAGAGAAGGCGACGGAGAGGTCTCCCGAGCCGGAGGCGTCAAAGGGAGATATATTAGGGTCGGGCTTCGCGGCTGACGTGGAGAAAATGGCGGTGGGCGACGGGAGATCCGGTCCACGTCGGATCGCGGACGGCCGAACGTGTTAAGCCACGTGGACGAAATCAAAAGCCAGGAGCTGACGCGCCCCGCGAGCAATCCGCCCCGATCTGCTGAGGGCCACGACGGATGGTCTGCTGCTCGGCACGGTGAGATCACCGTCACCACGTCCAATCTCACTTTGTCTCATTGTAGGTAAAGCAGGACTGCACCACGGCGGTATTGTCGACCGGGAGAGTGAGTGGACCTGATTGGGGAGAATAAAAATCATAACGGCAAGGTAACGGCGTCTGGGAGCTAGGAAATAAGCCATAACGCCCATAAATAATAGTTATTTACATTTTAGTTCATGAAGTGAGTTTCAATACGCACCATCATGAGGTGTTTAAATTTTTTAAAAGTTTTAGGTAGAAAATAAAGGAAGAGAAGTATTAGCGCAACAATAAAATTGCTATTGCATGATCTTGATAAAGGTTCGAGTTGTAAAAATAATCGCTTAATTTAATTTTACACATCTATTAGTATCTCAGTCAATGACATTTTCATTATGTTGTGCATTGCTACAAGAATTTAAAAGAAGAAGAAACAAAAAGGCAGGCAAACAAACAAACAAACAAAGACCATGAGGCTGATGCATTATTGGGTTGCCTTTTGCAAGAGTATCTATATCATCTTTACGAGGCTTTATCGGGCTGTGGCCGAGAGGAGGTTGAGCATCTTTCTTCTTTGTTGGTGTGTGGCCTCGCTTCGCTTCTTTCCATATGGCAACTTGTCCTCCAGGCTTTTGATCCCCTCAGGCTCTTGTGCTCTTGCTCGCTTCGTTTTTGATTTTCGATTTCATGGAGGAGGAAAGCAAAGACAAAGCAAAGGAAAGTGGTAGGAGTAATATTCTTGCTCATCTCACCGGCTGTTGCTTTGCTTTGGTGCCTATGATTCTTGAGGCAGCTAAAGGATGGTGTGGGAGGTCAAAAGCCCAAATGGCTTTAGATGTGCTTGGAATATTTTTTTTGTGGATCTCAATATCATTCAGGAAATTGGAGTAGGCTCATTGGTGTGTGAGAGAATCAAATGGGTGAGTGGAGGCTTTTAGTTAGCTTTTGGCTTGGCCGACCAAGTATGGAATGGGGGGTCGCGTCTAGCTTAACTCATTTTTTATAGCGGTAAGATAGTATCAATTGGGCTCTACTTGTTCCTCTCTCTGATGATAAGAATGTAAATAAGTCAAGTCAAGTCAAGCTAAACATGACTATAACTATGTTCAAATTTATTTATTTACTTAATTTATTCAAACTTTTTTTTTATTAAGAATCATATCGAGTTTGAGACGAGCTCGATTAACAATATTGTTGTGGTTATAGAATAGTTAAACATTTATCTAATCCATCAAACTTAATTTTCTTTTTCTTATTTTTAACCTATTATAAATAATAAGAAATTATAGAATATATACATTACTATTGAAGTTTTTAAAATAGCATTAAAAAAATGTATAGTTAATTTTTAGGATAAAAATTAAAAGGGCGCTCTAGAATCGTTAAAGGGCTATCTGTTTTCATTTATAATTAAAAGGGCATCCTATCCCGCATAAGTACTTTTTTACTTTTCCAAACAAGCTCTCAGAGTTATAGTGTAACGGTAAAGACGTTCAGTTGTCTCCCAAACAACCACGGTCGATTCCTAGCTACGGCGCATTTGCATTTTTTTTTTCCAAATAAGACTCACAACTAAGAGATGTTGGATTTATGAGCCGCTCACCGCGAGTGCTTTCCGATTTACCCTAGTGGCCGGTGGAAAACTTTCGTGAGACCGCACTAGCCACCCCAGAGATAATCAACTAAGCTAATTGGAAATTTTTTTTATTTTTCTAAAATGATCTTATTTTTTATGATATTGTAGCAATATGTATTTATAACATACTATAATATGAATACTTAAGGAGACTTATTTCAACACTAATAACCTTAACTCTTCTTTGCCTAGTGTTGTTAAATCTCTTTTGCAGGAATTTGATGATGTATTTCCTGATGAGGTTCCTGATGGATTGCCACCACTTAGAGGGATAGAGCACCAAATTGATTTCATTCCAGGAGCAACAATTCCTAATCGACCGGCCTATAGGAGTAATCCAGCGGAAACAAAGGAGCTTCAAAAGCAAGTTGAAGAGTTGATGAGGAAAGGGTACGTCCGAGAAAGTTTGAGCCCTTGTGCTGTTCCTGTTTTGCTTGTGCCTAAGAAGGATGGAACTTGGAGAATGTGTGTTGATTGCAGAGCTATCAACAAGATTA
>JBBPFQ011054737.1:0-10397 GCA_037974815.1 Kaempferia elegans | reverse complement strand
AGTTAACATCAGAATTTGAAATTAAAGATCTTGGACTATTGAGGTACTTCCTTGGTATTGAAGTTGCTCGGTCTCAAGAAGGAATTTATATATGTCAGAGAAAGTATGTGTTGGATTTACTCAAGGAGACAGGGAAGTTGGGTTGTCGACCAGCATCTACTCCTATAGAAGTAAATCATGATCTTACTGGTTCTAATGGGGAAGATCTTACAAGTCAGGAAAAGGAAACGTATCAAAGGTTGGTTGGAAAATTATTATATTTGTCTATGAAATAAGTGCAACAATGTCTTAAACAAATGAAATGAGTGTTCTATATACAATCACAAGCTGTGTTCTATAGCAATCAATACACTTTGCATTTTTGGAAGCTGATAACAAGATCATTTGTTTGGCCAAAAGAACTAACTTATACAAGGCAAGTAGCCATTTTTTGTATCACTTGTGTTCTTGAGTGCAGCCATGCTCATTCCATCGATCCGCTTGGGTTCTTGAGATTGATTGTATGGGAATCTAATGGCTGAGTGTCAGTCCCCGTTTAGCAAGGATATGGCGAACCTGAGCTGCAACTTCAGCAGCATCATTAAGAGGAGGGTAGCTCCAGGTAATCGACATCTGCAAATTCAGTGAATTTTGGCAATTATTTGCTGTGCACGAGTTCTCAAACTGAGTAACATAATCATAGACAGGCGATTAGGATCGGTAAGAACCAAGAGAAAAAGAGAAAACGTCACCTTATCAAGAATCTAGAGCTTTTACTGTGTCGACAAACTAATATCTTGAAATGCAAAAAAAATGGGCTTCAAGCTCAAAATTTCTCAACTTCTTTCCTTGGATACTTGTTAATTTAACTAAAAGTCATTGCTTCTTTCATTTAATTTACACTTGAGTCGGAAAATGATAAAAATATTTTTTTGAAGATCATGGCATTTACTATGAAACTAAAAGCAAGTACAAAATCATAAGAGCCAGCAAAGTGGAAATCTATCAAGATTGAATTCTTCCATAATCGTACTTTTTTTTTTTTTGAGTAAATCATGACCAAACTCCATTGGTGCATCTTATCAAATGAATTACAACTACTTAGCTGCAGGTTAAGGACGGAAGAAAAGTGACTTACATCCTCAAAGCCTGTAAATGGCCGAACAGCACCGCGTTCATGTAGTGTCTTGTGAAATGCTGAGAATTTCCGCTTTGCAGTGTTCACTTCCGATGACATAAATTGGTTTTCTGCAATATGAACTAAAAAGCTAAAGAAACAAGAGCTTAATCTCAAATTACTACTGAAATTACTAATAAATACCCTGTGCTGCAAGCTTCGCTGAGCATGCTTATTGAGTCTGCGGTAATGACAAATGCATCAGCCCACGCTAGCTGACCCATATGCAGACTTGGATCTGAAATATCAGAATCACGATGTAAAAGATCACACCTGTTACTCCTTGCAGTACAATATATCTAATTTATACATTGAAATTACCTTCTCCGTCCCAAATGTATATTTTTGGATGCCCACCAAGATCTCGTTTTACAATGTCAAAAACCTGTTGACATTCACTGGAAATTGTATCCTAGTGTTTCACAAAATTAACAAAAATTAGATAGTTAAAGCTAAGCCTATAACCTTCTTAGGAGTCCTCCTCGAGAAAGAAACTATAACACTTCCACAGCTTGCCAGCACGTTTTGTAGTGAGCCAACCAATTGTGTCGCAAGATCTGAACTATATTTGCAGTTCCCTGAAATAGCATCGAATTAAAAATCACCAAAATACCGAGAAGTTAAAAATTATTCTTGAGTGATTTCTTTAAACTTAAAGAAAAGAGACAAGAAAAAAGGAAAATAAGAATAGTAGCAAAAGGACAAGATATATACTTAATGGAAAGCTATTTCCTTGTTGACCAGAGTTTCTCAAACTCTTTCATTTTTATCATGTAACAAGAAAAATTGAAGTATTCTTCAGGCAATAACTTGCAGTTGATATTTGTAGAGAAGTTTACTATTGATGTTTTACAAGATTCCTGAATTAATCCTATCTCCCGCAAAAACATTGATAAAATTTCTTGCAAACATTTGAGACGTTCATGCAACGAAAGAAGTCAAACATCATGATTCTCTATTTCATTTAAACAACCAACATTCCAATTTACGATTATACCAAATATAAAAAAAAAATAACATAACAAAGTGCAATAATTAGATGGAAAAATGGATGCATATTCCAACATCAAACAAATACAAAGCCTCATCAAATACAAGTCTCAAAAATGAAAATGATCGAGATACTTGAACTACTTCAAATAAAAGAGCCATTACTTGTGGGTCCTCCGATATTAACTACAAGTAATGGCTTGGGGAGAGGAGCTAATTCATCATGCCAAGCATTTGCAGCAAGACGCAGTGCAGTAGAATCAGCCTGATGTAGTGCTCCTATAGTGAAAACCTGCAATTTCTCAGTCATAATCATTCAAGAGGATATAAGATTGCAATATGTCCCGCATTTCCATGTAGTTTATCTTGCAAAATTTCTCCTGTTGTCCCGCATTTCCATGTAGTTTATGAAGAAGCCAATGAAGCCACTCATTCACACCCCCTCTTGGCCTTGTTACACGCTACAGGTTAGTGAGAAAATATTTGAGAAATTAAAACAAGGCATCCTGGCAAAGATTCATCAACTGAATCTAACGATCAATGGAAGAAAAATCCTAGAAATTTGTAAACCATGGTTAAATTTTGTTGAATGACATATCCAAACATCAACATTCATTTACTGACTGAATTATCCAACAAACAGTCAATCTTCAGAACTTACAGAGGGGGAAACCCTACGAGGGAGACGAAAAAACACACCTTTCATTTTAGTTTTTACATCTTTTGTTTATACTAGTCCAACCCTAGATTTCCCCAGAAGGCACATTGTCAATCGATTCCTAGAAAATCATTATTCTTCTTCTAGTTCCACATCGTAACGAAAGTAAATGCACCCAATTCTCTATCTGGACCGAACAAATTCCAAAGTTCGAAAGGAAAGAAAAGTCACCGAAAAGCTTACGTAAATCGAGAGCTTGTCCGCCAGCCCAAGTGCACGAACTAGGCCAATACTCTGGTTCTCCGCCGCCGTGGTTCCGTTGCTGATCACTATCGCCCGTCTGATGACGTCAACTCCGCCCTCGAAGATATCCGGCACGCCCATTCCGCCGCCCGGCGGCTCCGGAAGCCTGATCGGCCTCATCGCTACCAATCGATCGATAGGAACAGATTTGGGTTGCCGATCGCTAATTGCTCCTGTTCTTAGAACCCGCGCTCTCGTAGCAAATACGAGAAAGGGTAACGGGTTTTTTAATTTAATTCCTTACGGAGATATTTATATTTCAATAACGATTTTTCTCCCAAAAAAAAAAAGTAAAAGTGCGTTTGGTTTGGACTTATTATTATTATTATTATTATTATTATTATTATTATTATTATTATTAACTAAATATCCTTTGTATTCTTAAAACATTTGCATATTTACTAAATATCCTTTGTATTCTTAAAACATTTGCATATTCATAGGTGACCATCTCACAGAAGATGTTTTCCATTGTGAGGGTCGTCTATGGGCATCAACCAGGCTTAAAAAACCTATGTACAAGTATATATTAATTAAAAAGTAAAGTATAGGATGTTCTTTGTATTTTTCAAATTTCGACACAATGTTGTGAAATTTTTTCTCAATATTTCTTGGAAGGCTTGTGCTGATTGCTTCATGGTTAAGTTGGTCAGCAACAAAATGTAACTTTTTGAACATGGGTTTACGGATTGAGGTTCATTCTGAAAATTCCAATATCTATAACATTTCATAAAAAAGTTACTGTGCAATATTTTAATTTCACATATTATATCTATTTTATAAGATAGAATTTGATCGGTAAAATTTATAGTTTATTAACGAAATTTGAAAAGAAATTATAATGTATAAATGCAAATTCAATATAACTTGTACCAAACTAAATTTAACTAACAATTATAGTTTAATTTTGATTTAGTTACATGCTTACTGATTTGGTTTCTAAAGAAATGTTATTAAAAAATAATGGGTAAAAATTAAAACGACCCCTTATTATTATTTTGCTCAAAATATTTTTTTTATAAAAATATTAAATTAGCATTGTATTATATTTTTTTATTCTAAAAATACGCTTATTACAATGATTGTTGTAACTACGACTATAACTATAGCTACTACCTGTTAAAGAGTTAAGTTTTTAAGTAGTTTAATTTATTAAAATTATTATATGCAAAGTATTATTTATATCAAAATATTTTTTACCAAATTAATTAAAATTTTTAAACTTAATTAAAATCACTTTGATAATATTGTTGAGGTTATGACCATAATTGTTACAACTTATAACTATTGGAAATGTGAATGAAATAAAGAGAGAGAAAAAAATATTCTACTGTATAAGTTTTTAGTCCAACATTATGAGTCTTTTGGCTTTATTGGTAGTTTAAATTGCTCCACATGCATTGATATTGTGAACATATGGATGGAAAAAGACTCTCTCTCATGCATATAAAGGTGCAAACAAATCACATGAAGTCGAATAATATGAAAACATTGATATTTGAGTTCGTGTTCGAAAAATGTAATGATATTCGAAGTTCAAAATTACAAATAGTTTTGGCTCGAGCTTGAGTTTGATTTGAATTGTTCGAACCTTGATTCAAGCATATTCAAACTATAATTTGAAATGACTTAAATTTGAATTCCATTTAAATTATTAGAACCTTAATTTGAATATATTTAAGTTAAAATTATACAAAAATAATTAAAATTCAATTCGAGTTCGGCTTGCGAGCGGCTCATGAACAATCAAATAAAATAGTATAGGTTCGAATTCAGGTCGAAAAAGAATTCAAACTTGTTCAAGTTTGGCTCGAATTTGATAATTTCGAATATGAATTAAATATTTTTTGAGCTGGCTCAAAAAGCTCGTGAATCAGCTCAATTCGTATGCACCCCTACACACGTGGATGTAGAGGGGGGGGGAGGGTGTAAATCCAGGGTCCGAATTTATACTAAATGAAGTTGACTTGTGTACGAACATGACCTACACATGTCAAATGCCTGATCGATCGAGGAAAAATTTAGCTAAGTGAATGAATAACATTTTTTCACCTAAATATCGTTTTGCTATCTGATCAAGAGTGTAACAGAAGCATTAATATGAAATTAATGGTGATTTTGTAACTTCTCAACAATAACAGCCGACATTAAATCCATCAATGGTGATTCTGTAACTTCTCGACAATAATAGCAAAATTAAACCCATTAATAAAGACATTAAACGCATAGTTGATTGTTTATAACTTGGACATTCATTGCAGTTAGGGGGGGAACACTCTTATAAAAGGAGGTCGTGAGCAAGAGAAGAGATATAGAAGCGAAAGTAATAGCAAGAGAATTCCTCCACCTTCGTTCATCGATTCTTTTCTCTTAGCCATGCATCCACTCTATATCTGAGAAACAAACAACATGAGAAAATCTTGAAACACAGCCGGGCCAGGGTAGCCATTTGGCAGAGCGGGGTGGCCCAACACGTCCTCTTGGCGGGTTGGGAAATCCCCATTTTAACTCAATCCAAGGCGTGTTTGTGAGTTAAATGGGCCAACTCACGAGCCTATATTTTTTTTTTTAAATTTACTAAAAAATTCATATATTTAAAGTTTTATTTCAAAAAGGTTTCATCAATCAAATATATATAAAAATATATATTTTAAATATAAATGGACACAAATAAGTACTCATGTTTGATAAAAAGTACTATTTTTATTTTAAAATTATAGTAAAAAAGATAATAAATTGACATAAAACTTGACATACATGTGTTTATCAACCTACAGGCCAACCCAAGCCTGTCGTGGGATGACCCGTGGTGGTCGTGGGCCAAGGTGGGTCGATTCACGGTGATCTTGAGTTGATAAAATTTCAACCCAACATGTTTAAATTGTTTGGCAGATCGGGCCAACCTGATTGGATGAACCCAAATTGACGGCTCTAGCTAGAGATGGAGTGAATTTGTTTCAAGGAAATTACATTGAGTGTAGGCCTCGGCATCTCACTCGGCTTCCAACTCCTAACTCCCAACTTAGCAACTCTGCTTCCCAACTTGGCGACTCTGCTTTAGGACCCAGCCATACAAAGCAACCATCTTCTAGACCACCTAGCAAGTCGACCTAATTTTTAAGACCAATAACTTGAGATTATTTGCTTGGGTCATCTATAGATAAGTTGGAATTGATGCTGTGTAATTTAATTTAGCCAAACTTTCCCTCTATCTTCAGCAATAAATTTTTAAACAATCTTAAAACAGATTCATTTCTATTAAGAATACCACAAAAAGTGATAAGGTACAATAAACTCATCATATGAAGGCCCCTTCACCTAGATTGGAAATGTTCCAATTAATTATGGGGAAAGGTCAGAGAAGGTCACTAGGTTGAACTTTAAGAGGTGGTAGCAAAAAAAACTCTTTTACTTGGCCACACTCACTTTGACCTGGTACTTAATCAAGGATCCTCCCAAGCATGTTGAGGATGTTGATATTCAAACTATCAGTGCAGTGGAGGCATGGACACATTTTGAGTTCCTATCCAGAAATTACATCTTCAACTGCCTTGCCGATTCTTTGTATGGTGTACACAACACAAAGAGAATGGCCAAGGAGCTATGGGAGTCATTGAACAAGAAGTATAAGGTGGTGGATGCAAGGCTAAGAAATTCATTATGGGCTGATTCTTGTACTATAAGATGGTTGACTCTAAGATGATGATCAACTAAGTCCAGGAGTTTCAGGTGATCCTGAACGAGTTTCAGTTAAAAGGTTTGGTTTCGAGTGAAATCTTTAGGTAGTAGCAATCATTGAGAAGTTACCTCCTGGTTGGAAGGACTTAAGCACTACCTAAAGCATATGCGAAAGGAGATGAATGTGAAAGAAGTCATTGTTAGACTTCGAATTGAAGAAGACAATAAAAGATTAGAGAGAAAACTATTCTCTCAGGCTATTGTAAAAGCCATCATGGTTGAGTATAGTCAAAGTTCAAAACAGAAGAATCCCAAATCTTCCAAGATGGGAGCTAGAGGAGGTATCAAGAAAAAAATTCTTTGGAAAGTGCTTCAATTGTGACAGAATTAGTCACAAATCTTTAGAGTACTGAAAGCCGAAGAAGAAGTAAGAGACCAACATGAACGAGAGACCAGAAATGGATGACCTTTGCATCATGGTCTCTGAACTAAACCCAGTGGATTTAAACCCATAACAATGGTGGATCGATACTTATGCCACTAAACATATCTACTGCAACAAGGAGCTGCACAACAACTTTGAAAAAATAAAAGATGGAGAGAAATTGCTCATGGGGAACTCAACAACCTCGGATATCATGGGTTAAGAAAAAATGATGGTGAAGCTAATATCGGATAAGGAGTTAACTCTTAATAATGCATTGTATATTCTAGAGATTTACAAAATTTAATGTTCGGATTACTATTAAGTATGTCTTCAGCATTATTTTTGATTCAGACAGAGTTGTTATGTCTAAAAATGAAATATTTTTAGGAAAGAGTTATGTAACCGATGGACTATTTAAGCTTAGTGAAATGACGATTATGCTTAAGGTTAATAAAAATGTAAACTCTTCCTTTTATATACTTGATTCTTTGTGTTTGTGGCATGGTAGATAGGACATGTTAACTATAATGTGTTGTGTAAATTAATTAACATACAAAGCATATCAACATTCCACTTTGACCTAAAACACAAGTCTAAAACTTGTGTTGAACCGAAAATGGCAAGGTCATCATTTTAAAATGTTGAAAAAAAGAAACAAACCACTCGGTCTAATTCACACCGACGTGTGCAACCTAAAAGGTATATCAACTTATGGCAGAAATAAATACTTCATTACTTTTGTAGATGATAATACAAAATACTGTTATGTATATCTTCTCAAAAGTAAGGATGAATTCATAGAGAAATTTGTTCTCTATAAGAATAAGGTTGAAAACTAACTTAATAAAAACATTGATGTGGTTTGAAGTGACCGAGATGGTGAATATGTATCATCATTCACTGAGTTTTGTGTTGAATATGAGATCAGATACAAAACAACAATTCCTTATACTCCTTAGCAAAATGGAGTTGCTTAACAAAAAAATTGAACTCAGAGATAATGAATGCTCATCTATTGAGCTACTGACTGCTAGAGTTCATGTGGGGGAAGCAGTGTTAATAGCTAATTACCTTTTAAATAAGGTGTTCTGAAAGAAAATAGATACGAGCCCGTATAAGTTATGGAATAAAAGATAATCATCCTACAAATATGCACATAACCATACATAATAGCAGTGCGTATCAATTTATTATGTATGAGTCACAACTACTGAATATATATAACTTGATAATAGAATTGAGAAATGTCTCATTCTTTGAGCATGTGTTTCCTTATAAGACCCAAGAGGAAGCTAGCTTTTCAAAATGAGCATATAAAACACTAAAAGAAGAAGATGATGAATTAATTGAGGTTGAGTTCAGACAAAGTAAAATAGCTTGGGCGGAAAAATTCTACGGAATGGATTTTATCACTTTCATATTAGAAAATGATCCCTAAAGTTTCTCAGAAGCAGTAAGCATTCTTATAGACCTCACTAGAAAGAGGCAATTCCATCTAGATAGATTCAATCTTACAAAATCATACTTGGAAACTTATGGATCTTCCTCAACGAAGTAAATTCCACTAGGTTGCAAGTGGATCTTCAAGAATAAAATGAAATCAGATGACATAATTGATAATTACAAGACTTGATTGATAATTAAATGTTATCAACAACAAGAAGGCCTTCATTATTTTGATATGTATTCTCTGGTATCGATCATAACTTCCATTATAATATTGTTGGCTATCGCCACTTTATGGAATATGAAAATACATCTGATGAATATAAAGACAATTTTTCTAAATGGAAATTTAGAAGAGGAAACATGGAGCAACCTGAATGGTTTCTATGCTAGGATAAAAAAAAGGTTTGTAGATTGGTGAAGTTGTTATACAACTTAAAACAATCACCAAAGTAGTGACATGAGAAATTTGACTATGCAATGAAGGAAAGTGGATTTAGGATCAATGAATGTAATAAATGTCTTTACATGAAAGTCATAGAGAATAACTATGCTATCTTGTACTTATATGTAGATAACATACTTATCATTGGAAGTAATGATAAGATAATCAAATCCACTAAAGATATGTTGAACTAAAAATTTGACATAAAAAACATGGATCAAGCTGATGTGATTCTAGGAATTAAAATTCTTAGAACAACAAAAGGACTTGTTCTTAGTCAGTCCCACTATGTGGATAAAATTCATGAGAAATTCACCAAGGGTGATATTGCATTGACACAACTCTGATAATATAAGTCAACATTTATTGAAGAATCGAGGATAAAGTATCTCTCAAATATAGTACTTAGCTTGCGCATTAATTAAATTGAGTAGATACATGAGTAATCTCATTGTTATGCACTAGAAAGGAATAACAAGAGTACTGAGATACTTGAAGTATACTCATGAATATGGACTATATTATATGAGATATCCTGCTGTGATCAAAGGATACAATGATATGAGTTGGATATCTTACGTAAAAGACTTTAAGTCTATGAGTGTTTTCACTTTGGCTAGTGTAGCCATTTTGTGTAAATATTTTAAGAAAATATTAATAACTATATCCATGATGGAATCTGAGTTTGTAGCTCTTGTCAAATGTGATGAAGAGGCTGAATAACTACGATAATTCTTAGAAGATGTTCCTAGATGGATGAAATAAGTGTCAACAATTTACATACATTGCAATAGGTAACCAATAATTGGTCAGGTATAGAGCTATCTATATAATTGTAAGTCTAGACATATACGTCATAGATATAATACCATTAGACAACTACTCTCAATATGAATTATCATTGTTGACTATGTGAAGTCAAAGAATAACCTAACATATTTATTAACCAAAGGGTTAAATAGAGAGTTGATTGCAAGATCATCACGAGATAGACTTGATGCCAATGAGAAATATTGGTGCAAAGCAAACTCAATATATGCAGGCTGAAAATCCCAAGAACTATGTTCAAAGAAAAAACCTAACTACACCGAAAAAGTTGCTCACTACGGGGGAATAATCCAATAGATCAGTGAAGTGAAAGATAGAGGTTAAACACATGAACTTTAATGATCCAATGGAATAATATGAAATACTCTTGAGAGATCACCCATGTGATAAAGAAGTGGGGCTGTTTCAAAAATAATTGAAGGCACAATTCTTAGAACTTCTCACAGAACTAGGCGTGTTCATAGTG
>JBBPFQ011054415.1:0-10399 GCA_037974815.1 Kaempferia elegans | reverse complement strand
CCATCGCTAGTGGATGCCCTTCTACCTCATGAGAGCTAGTGGCATGCCAAGGACATTAACGCTCACTCCAAGCTATATATAATCACACTATCGCTAGTCATGACCTTTCTCGGTTGGGAAATGGTTTGACTGCTGGTGCCACTAAAACATGCTATCATCCACTAGTTGGCTTGATCCGAGTCAAAGTAGATAAAATGGTAGATGACACTTTGACAGGATGATATCTTTAACACTCCGCAATAGGACGGAGAAACACAACTTGAATTTTAACAAAGAGAGAGGATGGAAAGAATGAAATGAATGAAGATGGTTGTAGTGGGAAGATAGTGCAAATGCATATTTCTGCTAGCCGTTTACCTTTGGATGGTATGCGCTAATCCTCCCTCCCTTTTATAGGCAAACAAACACGATATACTACTCAAGCCGGGTAGAGGATTAAATGACAGCTAACTGTCACAATGTGTTTCAACTGCCTGTTTAATTAGTAGCAACCACGTGTAGTAATTACCCACACCACACAAAAAATTCGTGGAACCGCCACATCAGTGGCCTCCCTAGAGCCGGTCATAGAGCATCTCCAACCAATACCCCTATAGTGTAAAAAAAAACTCCAAAGTTACTCCAATCAATGCACTATAATTTGTATCATTTTGGTGCAAGTGATTTTTTAATATTGTTTCTTCTTTTAAATGTGTAAAATTATTTTCATTAATATAATATATTATAATATTATATTTATATTTAAAATATTATAAATTAATATTATTTAATATAATTTCTTATGTAAATTTTAATTTATATATTATAAAATTATATTACTTATTAACTTAAATAAGTATTATATTGCTTTTTAAAATTTAATATTCAAAATATTTATTATATTACTTTTTTGTGAATATTTTATCTTAATTGTTTATGGTTGTGTATTATCTTTAATTATTAGTAAGTCTACTAAATTATTTCCACCAAATTATAAAGGAAGGTATAATTTTTTATATTCTTCTTACTAAAAATATAATATCTTAAAAATTAATTATTATATACTATCAAATTATTAATTTTAATAATTATTATTATCATAATAAAAATTTTAACAAATTAATATGTATGTTGAATAATAAATTTTAAGATGTTTTAAAGAATATTCTAAGGAATATTTCTTTTAGTGTAAGAAATGATGTGTATTAGTTGGAGTTGAAAAATTATTTAGTGCTGAAATGATACGAAATTGGTGTAAAAAATTATCAAAATAGATTTTGTGGTTGGAGTTGGTGTTAAGATAGTTGAGAGAGTTGGATATAAACAAAGACATGTATATTGACTATAAAATTAATAATATTTTAAAAGTTTGAGGGGTAGTTTACAAAGTGCATAAGCTCTGGGACCAGAATGAAAAGTTTTCTAAACTAAATTAATAATTTATCCAAGAAAATACACAAACTGACAAACAGAACGATCGGATCATGAAAGAGGATCCGATTCATTGCTATTTTACTGTGCTGTATGTACTTAATTGATCTGTCTGCCTCTCTATCCACTCCCTTTCGCTGGATCTATTTTTCCCCGACCCAGCGCGATTCGCCTTCTGGTTTGTTACCTCTTGGCCATCGTTCGCCGATGAGCACCGACCCCGCCGCATCCCGGAGAAAATGAAGGGCACCGACCTCGATGGAATCCGACCGGACTAACCCACTGGAACCTTCCCCACGTCCCGAATCGTCGGAGTGGACCGTCTTTGACGCACACGAGGTTAAGGGCGCGGATAACCCCAAAATCGTCGACTGGGAGGACCTGCAGCAGGAGCTTGCTCGTCTTTGGAGCCTCTCTTCGGCGCTTAAGACGGCTAAGGAGAGGAAGGAGGCGCTTTCCCAGCGTCTGGAATCGATTATCGCGGTAGGCTTTTCTTTCAATCAAAGGCGGCATTTGTTTAGGGTTTCGAATTAGCGTAGAGGCAAAATTACAAAATTTTGATTTCTACTCATTATGGTTTTAGTTGAGATGCCAGGCTCTGGTGTTCGTTATTCTTCTCGAAAGTCCATAATAAATTAAATTGAGCAGAAGATCAGATGTGGAGAACTTCTTGAATTTGTGTTTATGATCATACATACCCATTATCTCGTCTTGTTTTAGCCCTTTGCAATTAGTGAAACTCGTGCATCACCATTGTATACTCGTGTTGTATATTAAGAGCTGAATCTGGAATCATCGGAGGAGGGAGTCTTTACCTTGTGTTTAAGAAATTTTAATTAACTAGCTAGGATAGTTGGGTTACATCCACCTGGCAATGGCTAGTTGCAACACCAATGCGTGTTTATCCTTGAATTAAAGCCGTGTTTTGTTTTTATTTGGTGAAAATTGAACATCATTTTTGTTTGTTTTCCTTTATTGTTCGCTGGGGAAACAATTATATAATATGGAATATTTGATAGTTGAGTGAGTTCCATTTACCAGATTCTTGTTGTCTTTGTTGCTTTGTGGCACGGTGATGTGATGAACAGGCTAGGAAAGAATCAGTAAGTCAAAATAATGAGTTGGTGGAGATGCGGCAGACACTGGAAGCTAAGAGGCTTACCTTGGGAAATTTGTCTATGTACGTGAAGAAGACATCAGAGAATACAAAAAAAGAGAAGGAGCAGCTTTACCACTCTACCAGATTGTTGTTAGTAGCTGGAAAGACGTTAGCTGCATCCCACCAGCAATTGCAGGTAAACGCTATTACTGCATTTGGTATTATTGGAGAAACAGCACTAAGTTTGAGGAGGCAGCTCCCATTTATCTTTATATAATTCTAGCTTTGCTCAACATTTAATTCATTTTCATATAGAGCTCACAAAACTTGCTTTACTTGCATTGTTAAGTATTCTTACTTTGCATTGTCAATATCTAAATCATAAAAAATCATTATAATTTCTATCCACCAGCTTGACTATAATTAGCGTCAAATTTAGATTTACAAACCTAGAAAGGAGCTATTTTCAGCCGTTTCAAGAAAAGGAACTAATGCCACTTTATGACCTACAATCCCAGTGCTTTGGTAATTGAGTGAAATTTTTGTAAAGAGCCCTGTGAGTTTTCTTGATGCAGAAGAGGCCTTCAGCAGGGAACACGGCTTGACGTGTTACCAGGCACCGCCGTGCCCCATTCGGACGTTGGCGAGGGAGTCTCCAGCAAGGAGCACTACCTGCCTGTGTTCCCTAGCACGGCCGTGGTGGCGGGTGAACAAGTTAGGTTTTGGGACCTTGTTTTAGGGGTAGAAATGTCAATAAATGCCTGGAGGCTCGTATTTTATATTTGGTTTTATTTTCATCTTTTGGATGGTAAGGGTTTTTTAGACTATTTAAATCATTGCTTAGTTGGTTTTAGGGACTTCTGGATTAATAATATTTTTGGCTGTGCCGTTTCCTTTTCCCTATTCCCTGGTATTCTATCGAGTCAACAACATTTAGATTATTGTTTCATGCATTCGCGCGTGAATCAACGGAACCGATAGCTTCCGCTACATCATTTCTCCTCTCAAAATATACTAACATAAAAGCAAATACAACAATCTTGAACTTGTTTTATTAGAAGGGAAATTTCACATACACAAATGAGTATTTGGTTTTCGCTGGGCAATGTAAGAAAACCACTTGAAACAATTTTAAAGGTAAAGAATAGAAAATCCTTAAACTTTTAGCTACTGGAAAATTGAAGTCTGCAGAAGTGTGACCTATCACTAAACTCCAAATTTAGAAAGCAATTGTAAGTATAAGATGTAAAGTTGGAGCCAAGAGCTGATCAGATATGCACTAAATTTGATAGCTGGGTTTGTTTCATTAATTTTGATAGGTGTATTCTCACCATGTTAAGTTTGAGAATTTGGGCATTGTGGTCTATGGTCTATAATTATCAAAGTTATTATGCCATTTTCTCCTACTATGCCTCGTTATATTGCCACCTGGCCGACTAGAGACAATTTTGTCATGAATATTGATATCAGGCCACTTGTAGCTAATCAACTATACTATATGCATTATGCAGTTTCTGATTCTGAACACATTTCATTGTAGCCAAGTTGATTAATCAACGAGCCAATCTACTAAGTTCTACCAACCAAAGAATATTCTCCAACAATTTACTATTGATCAGGACCATCAGGTTTAGTTTTTCATCTTTTTGTTCATGTAGTGGATCTCTCTCTATTCGTACCATTAGTTGTATATTTGAAAGTTGATAAGATGGGCAATGGTCCATAAGAATGAAAGTTTTTATACATGTAGTTGGTACAATTTGTGAAAAAATAAGAGAAAGGAGAAAGACAATCACGTAATTTATTCTCGTGTTAAATACACCAGATGACACATGTTTGTTTAACATCTCACAAATATATGAATAGTAGTATCATGAGATGTAAAGAGGCACGGACTACATGATCTTAAATTTGATGCGAAATAAGAGGATGAGACAAGACTTTCTCATTGCTATTAGAGTAAAGCAATTGAGTATTGAGGATAAAGACACAAGACCTTGATTACTGAGATTTATTACTGATTCATATTCCAGTACAAGAAGTAAAATTAATCAGTCATAAACATTGTCATTTAAATTTGATTTTTTTTATCTAGCTCTGGATTATGAAAAGCCAGAAATAAGGGTTAATGAAGAAAGAAACTAAAGAAGACAAAAAATATATAATATTGTAGCAAAAACAGAAAATTCTATTGTAAGGGTTTGCTCTTGAAGTGTAGTGTTTTGTGAGTTGATGAGGCAAGGTGGCAAAAATATAAAGAAGAAAATGAAAATTGTTTTCTCAAGTAACAATGACACTGGTTGGTAATTTGCAGTTATAACTTGTCTTCCTCGCAAAGGATCCCTTAGAGTTTCAACGAGTTAATGACAGGAATATATATATAGAGAGAGCCTCTGAACAGGCCTGAGCACCTTAATCTGACAGGACAGAGCCATTTGGAACCTGTAATTTGTCAACCTAATATTTTAAAAAAGAGGAAAACATAAAGCCCTGTATATTAAAACGTTATGTTGCTTGTCATAGGTTGTTATTATGAATATTTAGCTGATTTTGTTACCTCTTATATAGTTGGACTTGATAAAGCGAGTTACTTTGTCATCTTGGGTCTGGTCTAGTAATTCACAATATTGACCTACCAGCTTCTTTTGTGTTTTAGGAAGCTAGCAAATTGCTATCTGGAGAAAGGGGGCATGGTAATTTGAAAAAACTACAAAAGTTGCTCAGGCTGAGGCAACAACATATGGTAACCGAAATTTCAACACTTTATCCAGTCAAGACTGTAAACGAACAAGCATTTTGGGAGACAACTGGTCCACATCATAATGGCAAAAGTTCAAGTATGAATTCTTCCTTTGCCAATCTAATTACAGAGGAGCCAACTTTTGCATGAAATATGGAAAGTACAGCGGTAGTAAATTGAATAATAAAGTTAATATATGGAGAAATGGTTTCAAGAGGTGATGCAGTGGTCAGTTGGAATTCTAATACTGTGTTTCTGGGAATTGATTTGGTATAGGACTGATTTTCAGATTATAATGGTAGAATTTTATAGTATTTATTGAAAATTTACTATAATGTTCAAAGAAAGTGATGTAATTACATCCAGTCTCTTTATATACTTTTTTTGCCAACTTATTGCATTCTACATGTGGCGACCATGATTTAGTTATTTGGGTCAATATCCTATGTTTCCTTGGTCTTCTTTTTTTTCCCCTTTTTTTGAAATACTTTTTCTGCTGCATTGTTTCTACTTTACTGATATTAGTGAAATTTCTTTCAGGAGTTCCTACTGGATCAACCTCGCTTATTTTTCCTAAACCCTCACACTTGTCATCATTGACAATACTAGGTCTTCGACTAACTATACTTCCGACAAATAAGAGCTACTTTAGCGACAGAAAAGAGATTCAGATGTCTGCAAGTGCCTTAGGTTACATTGCACATGTAAGATGCTTACTTTACTGACAATAAATAGTTTGTTCCATCTATTAAGCTATCTGTCTTGGAGATATTAAAACATTTCTGAGCTACTTTCTCGAATACATCAGTTATTCGAGTATGCTTACCATATGTCAACAATTCATGTGACTTTACTCATGCTTGTTTATTTACTTGTCTTTTCAGGCAGTCTTTCTTATTTCATTATACTTGGATGTTCCACTTCGGTATCCCTTGCGCTTTGGAGTCTCACGTTCACATATTTATGATTTTGCACCTCCTGTTGAGAATGCTTCATCTGATCTGGTGGCAAACCCTGCATCCTCAAGCATGAGTTCTAAGCCCATTGAATTTCCATTGTTCCTAGATGGCCAAGATACCACAAGAGCAGCCTATGCAATATTTTTGTTGAATAAGGTTCATCTTTTATGTTTCCATTTTACTTTATGTGTTTTAGTACAAATAGTATCTTCCTCGTATGACTGATATCCTAAATGCCTGTTTGATAACATTAAAGGGTAATGAGATGAAGGAAATTGAAATAAACATTTGAGAATATGAATGTCACATTAAATCTTATGACTTTCATTTGGTAACCATTCATGCAGAATAGGTTCTGGTACATCAATGCCATAAAACCGTAAAAGGTATGATCATTGGATCTCATCATACTGCGACTAACCTTGCGCTCTTGTTCATTAGTTCAATCATAAACCCATTACAATTCTGGTTCCATAAATATAGTTCTGGTTCATTCCATAAATCAAGACAGAAAATGTGTTAAATATGTTACATCCTCTATATACCTAGGATACTGAAGTAATGGCAGTGCTTAGTCGCTGCAATAATAGTTGTGAAATGCTTACTTCTAGATCCAAACTGGTGTGACCAGTAACGTCCAGTCCAACCAGTATTAAGAAACACCTACCAGGGATTTTGATTATCTCTGATACTTTGACACTTTTTTTTATGCAGCTGTGATTAGAGAGGCACATTAGCCAAATGCTCCAGCTTCTTTCTTCCCTCTATTCGAACTTGAACAAATCTTTAGTACTGTCTCTTAAACTTTCATTCATTCAGATGGTGCACCCAGTATATTTTTGCAAATTAAGAACATTCCTAAACTGAAAACCCTAGTAGCCAATAGTGAGATCTGTCTTGATCATCATGTTGATGTTGAATTTGACTCTTCTTTTGTTGCTCAATCATTCTGAGTGACAATGATATTGTGGAATTATTTAGACTGTTATTTGTTCATACACAAAGTCATTATTCACAATTGATTTTGGCGTTTGGATTTTTTGGCCCCTTCAAACTTGTTTTTACTACAACTCCTGCAAAATTGCTACTTGAACTCCAAATCATGTTATTAGCAACATGAATCTTTTGCATTCGGACACTGCTACCCTCCAGAGCGCGAAAAATCTTTATCCAGTTTTTTCGAACATACTCCATCCCTTAGATTGCATCTTAATATTTTATGTGATTTCTCAGTTTTACACTGCAGGATTTGGAGCAGCTACTGAATTACATCGGCGCCGAAAGTTTGGGCCCTCGGCATGTACTGCCTAATTTAAAGGAACTTATGCAGATAATCCTGTCAGAGGAATACATTAACGTGTGACTTTTTTTAAACACGTTTGTTTTCACTAATTTCTTGGCAGAATGGCACTAGAATTTGTGGTTTTTCTTCCATCTTGGTGCTAATATATTTAAAACTTGATCAGATCAGACCCGTCCCATCGCACCGGGCACTGGTTATAAATCCGGTTCGATTGTTACAGAAAATCGTTTGTAAAGTGGTAAAAACCAGAGTGATCGTTATTAAAAACGGAAACCAGCGATGATATCTCAAATCGGGCTATTAGCCTAAATCGGTTTGAATTATGCAAGAGTGTACTTTCTTTTTAATCTTTTGTTGTTTATTTTATGACTGACTGTTATATATCTAAGAAATGTTTTAGCATATATTACATAATATTTGACTAATGGAAATTCTTTTAATTTATAATTCATTAATTAAAATATTCACAAGACTACCAGCCATATTCGGGACCAGATCTATTGTCCTTATTATTTATATGATTTGTCAAAAAAAAAAACGAAAGATTTAACTGTTTTGTCACCTTGGAATTTGGATAGCATGATCTGTAAGCCTAGCCTTTTTTTATTGGCATACCAGTGATGGTTTTTCAAAGAATTAGCTATCATAGGATCATTTGTAAATGATAGTATCCTCTGAGCATATGGTGAGCGTATGGCAGTGTATTTGGATGTCTGTCTGTTGTAATCTCCACAATGTGTCTTTTTTTATATTTACCTTCCTCTAAATCAGTGGACGGATTCATATTTATAATTTATAATGACCGAGGCTACCTAAGAGCCTCTTAAAAGGAAATTTGCATGGAAGGATGATCATATAAAGATTCTCCAAGTGTTAGGCATAGGAACAATGTCAATATTCTCAAGATGTAGTGTGTTCTCCAAGTACGTAATTTGTGGCACACATACACTGTTTGTGTATGTTTCTTAGTACATGTGTATATTATTTATCTATGATTTTGTTAGCTCAACTGTTACCCACTTGTTCGTTGTCTTTAACATTTTTGCTCTACTTGCAGGCATTCGTGAAATTTGTTTGGCCAGGGATGGTTGCTGGTCAGCGATTATACAAATTGAGTTTAGATCGACATGGAGCTGCCTACATAACTTTCTTCAAATGCATAGTCTCCTTACACAGAAACAAAGGAAATACAAAGACTCGAAGACTACTGTGTGTCAGTATCTTAAACCTAGTTAAGTTCTACATGGTAGTCTATCTGTCATTATACGACTACAAACATCTAAACATCTTCCTAACTGAGTTGTTCGCATCGCATTGGAACTCTTCAGCTTCAAAGCCCCAGTAAAATGTAGTAAACTAAAGTGATAGGGAGAGCAATCAGCATCCCAAATATAACCCTGCAAGAATTTAACAGATTTTAAACACCCCAAAAAAAACTATCGTGCAAAAACAGAGAAACTAAAGCACATACCCCGTGCTTAAAATATCAGGGTGCACATTATACTCCTTTGCAAACACAAATGGCACAATCCCTTGGGGAAGAGCTGCCTGCAGCAAAGAACACTTATTGTTAGCTACTGCGTTCTTTGAGTGAGCGACTATGTTTAGTTTACAAAACCTGTACGATCGCAACATGTAACAGTACTCCTCGCAACCCGACTACGATAGAAGCAGCAGCCATGACAGCAGGGCCGGTGATGAATCTGATAGCCATGGCGAATGCAGCTAGAGAATTGCCACAAGCTATAATTCTCGGCTGTAATGCCATAAACAAACCTGTAACAGGAACTTGGGTACATTATTACACACCCTATCGACTATCAAGGAAACATGAAGCAAAGTTTTACTCACCGAGACTGAACATGGCCATCCCAAGCCCTGCGTCAGAAAGTATTGAGATCGACTTTGCAACGATAGCAGGCATTTCAACTCCCCACCTGAAGGATTGGTTAGTTGCTGTTTGCATTGCACGACACTGATGCTTAATTTGAGTAACAAAGGTTGTACCTGAAGGAAACAAGAGACCAGATGAGCCCGAGAAGGCTCGAGTAGGTGTTGGGGTTTCGGATTAGTTTTCGCCAGACCATGATCAGTATAAGTCTGGTCATCACACTCGCAGGCGGCATTAAGGCCTTTGAGACATCATCGACCACCGTTTTCGAGTGGAGCTCTGTTGAATTTGAACCTGCATTTGCAAGGTTCTGCCCGACCTTCTTTATGGGATCAATTCCCTGCCCAATGGGTTTGTTGCCGAAACTGAAGTCATCTCGTCGACACAGATCATAGGCTTCACGATTGGCTTCTAAGATCACAAAATTTTTTTTGTGAGCAAGAAGCAGATGATTTCAGGTACGTTGAGTTTGAAGAACAAGTACAAAATTCAAGCAGCAAATTGTAGATATGAAAAATTGCACCCGTAATGGACAAACAGTTCTCCATGAAAGAAGCAAAACTAAGAACGTTGATTCCAATGAGAAAATGTGTAGGAGAAGATAAGGATTAAAAAAAAAAATCTCACCTTTGTGGCGGTGATCATCTTGTAGAGCAACCCCATGCTCATTCCTGAACTCTGTCCCGCCGAACACATGCATCCCTCCTTCTGACACCGGTGACGCGCTCGAACTCCATACGAACATATGCAAATCCCTACCTCCTTCTGCACCATTCGCCTTCTTCACCGGCGAGAACATTCCGGTCGCGGGTGGAGTCGGGTACGGCATGGCAGCGCCGTTGGCCCTGGTCCCTGTCTCCGCATCGAATGTCACTCCGCCGAAGTTGGAGTGCCGCGGGCTCAAGCTGCACGCCGTCCCGCCGTTGCTGTTCCTGACCATCGAGTAGAAGTCGGCGTGGTTGAAGCTGGAGCCCCTCTGCGTCGGGTTGCGCGACGA
>JBBPFQ011054311.1:0-10400 GCA_037974815.1 Kaempferia elegans | reverse complement strand
AAATTACAATACGTAAAAGTAAATCTACAAATAAAAATCATACAATAATAAGCAAAATTATTAAAACAATTGCCTAAATGGTTCTAAAATTGATTATTGCCCCGTATATTTGTTTTTATTAAAAATATAATAAGATAATAATATATCAATTTATAAAATTCCCGGGAGCATTTTAAAAATTCAAAGTTTTTTGAAGGCAAAACAAAAAATTTCACCAAATTGCTCTGTAAATCCCCGAAACCTTTTTATAGTCGCGGCCCTTTTTATAGCCCTTTAGGCTTAAACCCGCGGCCCTTCGTGAAACCTGCGCCCGTCCGCCGCCTCCGTCGAGCTGAAGTCCCCGTCGCCTCCGCCCTCCGCCGCTATATTTATATTCGTAAAAGCAACCTCCGCCTCTGCGCCGGTGCCTTCAGTTTTTTATCGCCATGTCGAGTGTCGCCGCCGAGCTTCAGGCTATTCGCGCTGCTGCTAAGGTAGCACCAGCGACCAAGGTCCGTCCATCCGTTCTTTTTGACCATAGGACCGCTTCCGACATCGATCTCCGTACCATTCTCCCCATTGCCCTCTCAGGTACCATCTCTTGCCTGTCCCGTTGTAGGCTATATTTTGTGAACTCAAGCCGTAGGTCTTCTGTGCTCTTTCATTTATTCTGATTTGCGACTCATTGTTAGGGCTGGACGTCCTTATCGAGTCAGATGCTCGCTTCAATCGATATAAGGATACTCTTTTTAGCCAGACCAGTCTCGAGTTGGACAGGGAAAAAATGGTTCCTGCCGAAGAGGCGAAGGTTAACAAATCGATATGTTGGTTCCTGAAGCTACTTTCTGGTTACTTGCAGCTCCACCCTGCACTGAAGACACTTGAATATCTCATCCGACGTTATCTGTATGTGTCTTTTGGTGTACCCATTTACTTGATTATTACGAGTTTATCAAATTTGATCTTTTATTCTGTTGGAATTGCAGAGTTCATGTTTACAATATTGACGAACTTATTCTTTGCGCGCTACCTTTCCATGACACAGCCACGTTCGTTCGCATTGTTCAATTGCTGGAACTAGGGTACATATTGCATCTTTTGTTTCCCCATTGATGCTTGTTTTATCCTATGCAATTTGAGTAATTTTTGGGGAACCTTTATTTCAGAAATAGCAAATGGATGTTTCTTGAAGGAGTAAAGGCTTCAGGTGCCCCTTTGCCAAGAAAAGTTATTGTGCAACAGTGCATTCGTGATAAGGGGCTTTTGGAGACTCTGTGCAACTATGTCTGTGCTTTATTGCTCGAACTTTTCATTTCTCTACCTTGCAGCATTAGATTGGTCTTTCATTGATTTCCACACCTTATATTCTTGCAGGCATCTCCAACAAAAGAGTTTCAGCCCTCAAGGCCTGTTATTTGCTTCTCCACTGCTGTGACCATAGAGGCTTTGGGTGTCATTCCCAAGCTGGAGA
Organism: Kaempferia elegans; assembly: GCA_037974815.1. Taxonomy (NCBI): domain Eukaryota; kingdom Viridiplantae; phylum Streptophyta; class Magnoliopsida; order Zingiberales; family Zingiberaceae; genus Kaempferia; species Kaempferia elegans. The sequence goes on along the minus strand of JBBPFQ011054311.1, from coordinate 8,950 downwards.
CAGATACAGTACAGCGAGTCTTGATGTTTGTTCTCAATGGGCTTAACCCTGCTATGAGAGGAAATCATGATCATAAAGTAAGCTATGTCCACAAATTGATCACATATTGTAGTCCTGGACTCCTGGTCGTACAAAATTACCAGTATATTTTTATTCTTGGTAGCCATTGCTATCGTGATGTGATTTTCCAAAATGGGTTCTTTAGCTATCAAGTTATAAAGTCTGCATCTGCCTCTTTTTGTTCTCTGATAATAAGGTCCTTCTGAAAATAATCCACATGAGCAGGAATGTGAATCACCACAAAATATATTTTTAATTCTTTCACTTAAAATGAGAAAAAAGCACGAGAAAACATGTAGGATGTGTTGGGTTAGTAGGAAAATGCTAAAAAATACTAGTATTCAAGGGCAATCATGTGTAGCTTAAATAAATGATTAGACGATAGCAAAATCAGTTGATATAGTAAGGATGTATTAAACGAGACAAATAATTAGTGCTGAAGGTGCAAGATGTAGAGAGAGATCAAAGATGAAAGAATACTGCAATTGATTCAATAAATAATGTTTTAATTGATTATAATATTACTAGAGAAACAACCTTAGTCAATGAAGGATAAAATGCATGTAGCTAACCTTAAATAGTCGGGAGGTGGCCAATTTTCTGTTGATGATATCCATGATTTTGTTAATGTACTATTTACTCTCACTTTAGGTTTGACTAGCAAACATTTTTACAGGCTGGTGCTCTAATGGTAATTGGTTTATTAGCTAGTAGAGCAACGCTAGCCCCAAAGCTTATCCAAAGTTTGATATCCTCCATTCTACAAATGGCTCAACATGATGCAAGCAAACCCGTGGATCTTCCATGGTTTCGAACAATAATAATTGCTCTTGTTACTCTTGTGCAGGTAAAAATCTTTTATTTTTCTTTTAGTGGTTTATTATTTAACAATACATGTGTCCCAAATAAAAAGTATCTGCAACTTCTGGATAATGCCCATTTTCACACAGGGGGTTGATTACAAAATTCTGCTACTACCTAGAAAAGAAGATTTGGTTCATTAACTCTTATTTTTCTCTTTCTGTTTCTTTTATAACTAAGATGAGTCCATCTTAACGATATCCGGATATGACTGTTTGTTGCTTATTTATACTCTTCTTACTGTTATTGTCAATCCTAATCTTTACATATGTTAAACTTTCCTTCTGTTTGTTGTGCTTATTCTGTGTTTTTCTTGTAATGTGATATATTTTTAGTTTTTTTTCTTCAACAAATGGCAGACAGTTGTTATGATGGGATTGCTACATAAATTTGTGCCGTGTGGCATATAAATTCTTTTGAATTTTTTTGAAACCCTCATTGCCAAGATTTATTTTCTTTGCATAACCGGTGAATTGATAACCCTTCATTAAAATTAATATTTTTTTCAAATATTTGTGTAGTATTCAAGATATTCTCAATCCATTCCTGTGCAATACTACCTGCAGTATAAATTTGTAAATGTAGATGCCATGTATTACCGCTGATTATTGAGTCTTCATGTTTTAGAGTCAAAAAGTCTTATCATTTTTTTATTTCATGTAGATTAGTTTTTTTAATGCATGGATGATATTGTTGATTGTATTTCTGAGATCCATTTCTGTTTATTTTGATATGTAAGTTTGGAGCCTCTGTTTAAGTTTATGTTAATTGGAGTGGAATAACATCAGGTCTGGTCTGCCTTGTGTTTTTACAATATGAGATGGAGCTCCTGCCAGACCATCTTAGTTGACATTGTCTTATAGTTCATGTAGAGAGAAAAGTTATCTAGTCAGGTTCATAAATTGTGATTTGAAGTCACTTTGTCGTCTCATGCTTTTCTATACAACTTTTTCTTATTTGTTTTGTGGATTTCCTTTTGTGTGCATATACTGCTAAGCATGCAATATTGTTGAGAAACAATATTGGAGTTCAGCCGTCTATCATTGCAAGCTATAGACTTATAATTTCTCTTATCACTTATATTTATTTGTCCACTGATCTATAGTTATTTTAATTTCCTTGAAATTGTTTGATGAGTTAGATAATTTTAAGGTATAACTATGTGCATAATTCATTCTTTTATTCTAAATTTACAATTTTTGCATCAATTTTTCTCCATGCTTTTGTTTTATGCATCTGTTGCACTTATATATTTTCTTGTGCTGATCCAATTTTGACTTTACTTGGTTGCCTGTTATCAGTCACAGTCGATACACAGGCTTCCGAAGAAGGCTGTTATGGTTTTACAAAAAATAAGGTAATGTGAAAAAGTTTATTGAATTCTTCTTCAGCATCATTTTACCGGCAGATCATTTCTTTCCAAAGGGACTTTCCTGGAGTACTTGCTGGATTGAATAATGAGTTTAATCTCCGGAACTTTCTGCACATTTACATAGAATCACTGGTGGAATATAGGTACCTTTTGTTTTGATTCTGTATCAGTATCACTTAGCTGTATGCGCTTTTTTATTTAAAATTCGTTCTTGTGTTTTGCTCCAGTTTATCTGAGGACTCTTTTCTTGAAACTCTAGAAGTTGCTGTTGAGGTTCTTCCTGTTAAGGATCTTATTGAGATTCTCGTGCCTAAGATTCTTGCAAGGTGTATGAAGTTGTTGCAGAAGGTGGACTCACCAGATCTAAATCTAGCAGGTAGGATACATCCTCCAAGTTGTGACTTTAGAGTCTGGATGTAGGTAATCTGTGTGGGTGTGATAATAAAATTTGCATTACGTTGGTGTCAGATCCTGATTCACTAGTATTCTGGCCTGTATTCGGCTGTTTACCCATGTATCGTCTAGATTGCTATGCAGAACGTTCTTGTACTAATGTTTATGACATCTTTGCATTACTATTTTTTTTTATCTCAGGTAATTGGGGAAGGAAGATTCTCATTATGCTTGATAAGCATTATAAATGTGAATTGCGTGAAGCTATTCGAAGATTTCTCGAGGTTTCTACCTGCTGTGGTTTTCATTTCATTCATCTGGATTAATGAGTGGTTTCTTTCTCATACTGTGTATCATTCTTCTGTATTTTCTTTTCTCAGGATAGTAAGATGAATGCAAGGGATGAAGAAAACATTACTCAAAGGTTGTGCCTGATGTTTGATGATACATTGGATAGGCCAACAGAGATATCCGACGCAAAACTCTGGTTTTCACTTGAACATCCCAAGGTATTAAATATGGGGATTAGTAGTATAATTCATATGCCTATTTGAATTTGGGTCTTTAATAATTGTTTGCTATTTTTCTCTTTTGCCAGATTTTTCAATTACTTTAAGTTTGAGATTGTTCTAGTCTCTTCATTTAACTATTTGTCTCAGATGGCAACTGGTCTTTCAATCTACAAATATAACTGTAATTGTCATTTTATTTGGTGTGCTTTTTAGGCTGTGGTTCGTCAGACTGCTTTGGCAAATATAGCTGCATCAGGAATGTTGAAAACCATCTCTGCTGATGAACAGGTGGTTTGCTTAGTTTTACTCTGAAATGCTCATACTTTTTATTTAAAATTTGTACATTTGTTGGTTAGTTTGGTTGCTACATCGACATGTAAATATTTGCTTGTCCTTTTTAATCCTTTTTTGCCTGTTTTCCCTCTCTAGAAACTTGTGAATATTCAAGATGCAATTATGCGTGCTCTACATGATGAGGATTTAAATGTTGTACGGGCAGCCTTGTCTATAGATGGGATGGCCAGAATTGCTACTCCTAGTCAACTTCTTGATACATATAATGCCATACTATCTAGATGCACTGATGTAATTGAGAGAGGTGAGTTCTTATTATGGATCTTATTCTTTCATATTCATCTATCTTTTTTTTTGTTTCCTTATCCTTAACTTGGGCTGCTAAGCACTTTCATAATTATGCTTCATCTGTAAATTATGTTTGTTTCTTTGGTGCAATGTAATTCAGAATAAGCTGCTTTATCTTTTACTAGATTATTTTTCCTTCTACGTTTAAAGTGTAATGTTTTTTTGTCATGTCAATATATTGTTGTTTTATTTGTAGAGGATTTTTTTATGGATATAATTATTAACTTAATAATCCATGGATTATGTTTTACAACTTATATTTGACAAATTGGGGGAAAATGAATTATGTCTAGAATTTATTTTCTACAGAACTTTAAAATGCAAATTGGTTAATTCTATTTGCTGTTAAAAGTTGCATAGTTGCTATGGAATTCTTAGTGCTATGATATTTCTCTTTACGTGGTTGTTATACCAGCTTGTTTGTTATACTTCTTGTTGTCTACATCCTTGCCTTCTTTAATTTTCATTTTTTCCCCCTTCAACAGATTCTTCCAGAACATCTGTAGTATGTGACATAGCCATATCATGCCTTGAACGCTTGGTGCAAGAATTCCAATTGGAACACTTGAATTGTACTAAAGAAATTGCTAAAATGCTTTACCCTTTATTTATTGTTCGTCCAAAGGTATAATTTAACTCTCTTCGATTTTGTTCCATTATTCTCTACAATTCCCAATTTTGGAAGACATAATTATTTTCCTTTTGTGATACTCCACAGACATGGAGAGTGAACTTGAAAGCTTTGCAGCTAGTAAAGGAATTAAAATGGCCTTATTTTGAAGCTATTGGGCAAACTATAACAGATTCTGACTACATGATGGTAATAAACATGTCAAGAGTGAATATTTATTTGAAATGTTTGTGTTTAATTTGATAATTATTGGACTGCATTTGATTCAGTATATAAGAACTTCATGCATGTTCTGCATGATCATGGGTATTTGCTTTTTGGACACAGACAGGTGACCGGTAAAATCATGGGTAGAGCAATGATGTCTTACAAGGAAATTATGCCTTTAGGACTATATTTTCTTTATTTTTGTCGAAATTTTGTTGTGTAATGATATATCCTGAGTCTTGGACTGAATTGCAATCTAGAGGGCCTAATACACACTTTCGTTGGATGTATGCTGTATGATTGGTGATCATAGGGCACAGGGTACACAAGCACAAAATAATTAAGGGTGAATCACAATTTGAACTCATGACTCATGCTTTAATTTCCTTGTTAAGATTTATCAGCATTTGATAAATAAGTTGGTTAAATGGTGTTGATGCAAAGAGTTGAAGTCATTGGACAGGTCTTCTGTTAATATTTTACCTACTTTTCACAATCTTCTTCCCTTTTCTTTTGCTTATGATAACTGGTAGCTCTTCTGTGAAGATTAAATTTCAGAATTAATTGTATTCTTGTTATTCACATTCCTAAATACCGTTAGATGGTGTCTATCTAAAGCTTAAGTTAAGTGGAAAAAGTTCAATCTTTACTTTGTATTCTTACACATATGTGGGTAGGCTGATTCATTTGGAGTCTTACATAAGTTAACTACTGGGCTATATGCACATGTAGATACAGAAACTTAGACTTCAAATATGTGACCATCTTACCATGTTAAATTTAATTTGCTGTCGACATACCCATAAACATTTTAGATATCTATTCCAATTCTATAATCTATATTTCACATTTCAAAACACAGCATCGTGTTAGACTTTTACCTTGTTGGATAGGTGGAGTGGCTATACATTGCTAAATCTATTTGAATGGTTCTGTAGATAGTGAGCTAATAAACGGATATTTTGATAATTAAGAAACATAAGATTGAGATGCTCCAAATGATGGAAATGAGATAATTTCTCTGTAACCTGGAGTTAGTCATAGTCATTTAGAGGATTTTTTAGTTGATAATGAAGATACATATGAAGAGATTTCATCTGCATTATTTTCCCTTCCTTACCCTATTGATATTGAGCTCCTATTGCTCTGGGTTTGAGGAAGGAAAACCATTCCTCGAATACTGGTGGCCTTCTATGCCCTGAAGGTGGATGACTGCAACTGCCATCTTACAGGGTACACCTGGTTAGCTGGGTACAAAATTTTTCTTGATTTTGCATTTTTTTTTTGCAATGTATTGTTTATAGGTGTTCTGACATTATTGATTGATGTTGCACAAAGAAAGTATCTATGGTTTTCAGGTTAGTAAATCATGTATATTCCAATGCCCACTTTGCAGTTTTGTTGACAACTAGCGGGCCACATAGCCAACCAATAACTAATTGGTGGCAAGTGGACAACAAATTGTATTTATTATTTAATTTGTTTAACAATTCCTTGCTCTGGAAGATTCTGACATTCAATTAAAACTTCATGGCTAAGGTGGATTTTCTTGCTTAATTAAATGTAGAAAATTTGATTCATTCTATGACTATCCATATCTAAAATTAATGATATGGGGTTGTTGAGAGAACAACTTAAAACATTCTATTGTCTAGTGAATCATATGCTTATCTGTTTCACTGTTTGTATGGAAAATTCAATTGGCTGTATGATTAGCTAATAGCTATAGCTGACTGGTGATGATATTGGGTTGGATAACAACTTTGAACATTGCTTCTTGAGTGCAAAATCTGCTAGGTTTTTGTGCTTCAATCACCCCACTAGTCCCTTATTTCTTTCACTATACTTCTCTGGGCACTTGAACAATGTTTCCTTAATTGGTAAATGCATTAAATGATGCAGAGTTATCGTTCTGACCATGCTGCTTCCATCAATTTAAAAACTATTAAAGCTTTGGCTGAAGTATTTGTTGCGAGCCCTCCTGAGAAGATTGAGTGGTTGGTAGAGTGCAACAGATACAATGGACTTTCTAAGAGTTTATTTTTCTTCATCATTTTGCAGGCGTTGAACATTGTAAATGCAGGTAAAAGTAGTTAAAATTGTTTCAGTTGTCTTGCTCGATTGGGTTTGTATTATCTAATTTCGTAATTATGGTATAACTGATTTTAATTCTTGCCAAATTCCATGAGTTATTTGATTGTTTGTTACATGGTGTGAGTAAAGCTCCCATACCCAAGTCTATAAATTCTAATTTGTTCAATTTGACTATCTTTAGAATATATCATTGTTATTGAACATGTCCATCTTAATTCTTAACCTATTTTTTTTTCCCATTTTATTCATAGTTGATATACTGCCTCCAACTCTAGAAAATTGTTGTTTTTTTATTTCATCTCCTAGTACCCCTTAGCATCTAATTCAATATTCGTATTTCTACCATATTATTGTTCTTGTTTGTGCTTACTGCAATTATCATTGATTTATAAAGTTTTTATTTTTAATTTTAAGTGTACATGTATTATTCAAGTCTCTAAAATTTCTTTATTTTAAATGCTGATGATATCTACAGCTTGGCAGCTTCTACATTTATAATCTTTGTCCATTCTAAACTTGCATTTCTTGTACTGAAGCTTATATTTACCCTCTTAATTTGCATTTATACTTTGATGCTTACAATTTTTACTTGTTATTTCTTCTATTCTAAGCTTTAATTGTATGCATTCATACTTGTATCTATCCAAGTTAAATCCTCTAGTATCTAAAATAGCCCAGTTTATTCTAACTAAATTCGTCTCCAATTATAATTACCATTTGTCAGGAAGCATTTAGTATTCAGGTTTCTTCTTAACACGATTAATAAGTTCATCATCTTAGAGAGGAACCATATATTAACACTACACACTATGATTGGTATCTAGGCTTATATTCTTATCTTTCATTTTTTTCTCCAAAAATTTCTTCCTTTACTACCCATGGAAACAATTTTATTTTTGTTATATTTTATAATGTTGCCCAAGTTTGCTTGGATATCTAATTTATACAACTTAAATTCATTTAATATGACAGCTCCACATTAACTTTTATACTTTCATATTCCAAAATTTTACCTTCGTTAAGTGTTTCATTCTCTAGAGTCTGGCAGCCCTATGAAGATATATAGGACTTGTTTTTATACTCTAAAAAATGAGTGGCATGAACTTGAACATTCAGGAGGTTCTACTTCCGAAGAGGTATGCCTCTGGCTATAATGTTTTGTATACCCTCTATACTGGTAATTTTGTTATATCTTATGGAAATAAATGATTATGGGTTTTTTTTTTAAATTTCTTGCAGTTTAATTTACACAGAAGTGATGACTATTATATTGAATTAGTTAACCAGCTTTTTACTGCTGATGTTGGAATACTAAATCGAAATCTCCTACTTTGCATTTTCTGGAGTCTACTGAGATCATTCAAAGAAGCAGCTAACCATAATAAATTAGTAAGTGGCTTAAGAGAATTTCTGCATTTTGTAATAGGAGCAACAGAAGTAATTTGCCTCACGAAAAGTTTTGATTTTAACTTTTGATTTTCTTTATCTAATACACGTTTCTGAACTATTATTCCTCTGAAATACAGGAAGATAGCTCCGAGAGTTTCAACATAATGGATGAACTGTTTCTCTTCTTTGTGACATCATATCATAGGAAACTCTTCAGTGATCATCTGAAATTTTTATTGGTTAACTGTTGCAAAGTGCCTTTTGAGTTTCTATCAAAATATTTTGCAGAAGAAGGTTCGTGTTGATAATGTTCTGCCCATAGATTCACTTGCTTGCATTGCACTGAAAATGTTGTATTGTTTTCATGTTTGATGGCCCTTTTCCCTCCATTTTTTGCTTGAGATGAAATTGTTACCAGTTGATAAAAATAAATACAAATCAGAACATTAAAATATCTACTTTTTAGAAAATGCATATCGTAGGATCATCATTTTGGCAATCATTTCTGTTCTAAGCTTCCAGAAGCGCATGCACGTGGTAAGGTTATCATTTAGTGCATTTACTTTTAGCAAGTGCATATGCAGCGCTTACAAAAAAAAATTAGACATTATTCAATTTCTAAAGCAAAATAATAAGTCCATAAAAATAATTTGCTCATGCTATAGGGGAATAGTATGAATATCTGAGTTCCTTTCATTTTTATAAAAAAATCTTAATAATAAAATAATTATTTGTTATGTTTATCACTTTTTTTTTTTTTGGAATTATGAGATAATTTCTATTTTTATT
>JBBPFQ011054203.1:0-10400 GCA_037974815.1 Kaempferia elegans | reverse complement strand
TTTATTAATCCCCTTAACATCATAATATTCTAAACCCTCACACATGAGCCTGATATGAATCATATTAGACTTAACGTGGAGATTTTTGCCTATTCTTAACCAAAATCCAGTGATTGATATAGAGAGCTCCGATTGTGTCAATTTCAGTTCCTGTAGATTTCTAAGGTTGCAAGGACTTTAAATATGCTATCCATTGTTTATTTCAGCTTCTCGGGGGATTGTAAAAATGTAATAGAGATTAATCGACAAAAATCTTTATGCATGTACCTGATATAAAATATGGGTCTGATATGATTCTTATTAGGCCAAATGTGAAAGTTTTTACTATTTTTTTAATACATTTTAACACCTCCGAGAAGTCAAAATAAACAATGAATAATATATTGAACTCCTTACAACCTTAAAAATTTATAGGAACTGAAATGAGCGCAATCTAAGTTCTCTATGTCCATTAGTGAGTTTTGTCCGAAACTCACTGATGGACATAGATAATTCTGATTGCATCCATTTCAATTCTCAGAGATTTATGATATTGCAAAGAGTTTAAATATATTATCTATTGTTTGACTTCGCTAAATGTATTAAAATGTTATTAAAAATCAACTAATTATATATGTGATAAAAAAGAGATAAGAAAGAGAAGGGAGGTGAGGAAAAATAAGTGAGGAAATAAGAGAGAAAGCTAAAAAAAGAAAAAAAAAAGTCAGTTGTTAAGAGGATAAAATAAAAAATATACTTAAAAAATACAACATTTATCAATATCAAAGTAGTATGTGATTTATGATAAATTTTGCAAGGTGAAATACGCAAAAGTCGCATCCACCGCCTCAATCGTTTTCTCTTTTCTTCCTCGGTATCGTCGCCTTCCAATCGATCGAGGCTAGCTCTCTTTCTTCTCGTGGTTACCTAGGCTTTGCAGCAAGCATAGTTGGATCTGATCCGATGGGCGAATGGAAGGTGGATGACATGCCTCTGCCGGCGCTGTTCGAAGAGGCCTCGAAGATCCATTCCATGGCATCCGGATCTTCCGTCGATCAGGTTCCTCTTCTGTTTCCCTGCCTGAGGCATTTTTTATTTGGTCCGGGAGGACTTTGCGATTTGGTTTTCTTGCTATGAGTTCTATGTTCTCTTTGAGATTAGGCACTTGTGGTGTATGCCTTTTTTGGTTAAAAGTTTGGAGTTTTGATTTGCAGGACGTTGTACGGAAGGGAATCCAGGCGCTGCGGCGCTGCGATGAGATGATAAGTAAACTGGGGTTGTTCTCGTCGAATGAGACGAAGGACGATGTTAGCACGGTCAATTTGAAGTATTTGTTGGTTAGTGTTTCTTTTCTTCGTTACTCGATGTTTTCTTTCTGTAGTATCGATGCGTCCGAGTGATGTCTTAGGGCCTATGATTTTGCAATATTGAAGGTTATGTAGGATTTGCATAAATATGTTTCTTTTTGACAATTGGTAGGTTGCTGAGATTTTATGCTTTCTTGTACAAAAAAAAAAAATATATATATACTTCTTTGTGCATATCTTGTTTTTAATATTGATCTCCAACTCTGATTTTTGTACCTTCTTAATACTTATGCATACTGGATTTTTGACTTTGTGGTGAACAATGTACACTGTAGAAATTCCAAATTATCCAGGAAACATAATGTAAATTATATAGATTGACATGCTTATTATTGCTTCTCCTTCTTGCTTGGTTGACTTATATATGTTCTTTTTTTTTTTTATCATCTTCTTTCATTTCAAGCTATTCTATATCTATTCTTGAAACCAGTTGTAAATATCTCTTTTTTTTGTGGCCAAATATTTACGATTATTACTGTAGGGAGCTTTAGCTGGTTGCCATAACCAGCAATAGATTTACTTGCTTTATCAATTTGACTGTGATGGCTATAGTCAGGGGTGCTTTACTGAGATCATATAGAATGGTGAGTTGCAAGTGGGTGGACCCTGCAAACATGCTTGTATTTTCTACTTTGTTTTTCTTCCAACAGTTATGATCTCAATTATTGATCCCTTTGAAATTATAGTTTGAAACTCCTTCCTGAATCATGCATCGAATGCAATTTGACTCACTATGCTTTCCCCAATTTATGGTTCACTAAGAATCACGTCCTGCAGCCTAAGCATAACAAGAGCATGTGGGTTACATGTGGGGAGTGACAGTATGCAGGCTAAGGTTGCAGTTTTAGTGATGCAACCATTTATACTCACGTTGAAAATGTGTGTTTTGATTTAATTTTAGTTGTCATCCTTCAAGACGAAAATATTTATAATGCACCTTCCTCTCCATCATCAGCATGTGATTTTGCTTGTAGATATTATTATACTATTTTCCTTTATAGCTAATTTATCTCATGCTGCATGAACTTTGTATATTCTCTAGGTTCCGTATTATATTGGGGAATTAACAGAAAAGGCTGTTGAAGATGACAGAATAAAAGTTCTTAAAATTTCTCAGGATCACCTGAAGGTAAAATGTAATTCACTGATTCTATAGAATTTATCAGCAAACATTAAGCCAAAATATCAATTTCCTATGCTTCTTTGTAATCTGCTGGTCGAGTACTGTATGGTTTGATCTTCTAACTCTCATTTTCTTGCAATGTGTCAAAGGAGTTCATTTCAATTTGTGAAACTTTGGAGCTTGTTCCTGAAGCGGAGTTGGAAAGTTCTAGCCAAGGAGGACCAGATAATTTTGCAACACGAAGAGCAAGAAAGGTGGATCTTTGCTATTTCTATAAAGAGATAAACACACTCTTAACTCTTGCATACAGAAAACTATGATCTGTCAGCCTTTGGTTTCATATTTCTTCTCTTCTTGCCAGTCATTTGTTTTTGCAATGTTGCTTTCACTTATCGTTTTATTGACTTTGAACTTTTCTTTGTGAAGCTTATTCTTTTGTCGAGTTTTGTTTTCTTTATTTTGTCGGTAAACAATAAAATTTTGATAATTATAGAATACATGTTTTTTCATTTTATTCTTTCACAGCCACTTGTGCATGGTTTTGACAAGCCCCCCTCTGTTTCAACTTGATCTGTAACTCTTAAACCACCCATGCATTCTTTTTGTGCGTAAGTTTAGTTTGAGCTGTTTTCTCTTTGTATTTGTTGTTGATTTGGCCTTGTAATCAGTGAATAATTCTAAAATATTTATACCATATTGATATTAAAGGTAGAGATATATAAGGGATATGCCAAACCAGTTGATATTCTTGGCCAGTTGTTTGCCTCTCATCTTGCTAGTGATATAACACTATTCATCAGTGTAAGAAGTCGTCTCCATCCCATCAACTCAAGCTTTTGGGATAAGAAGTTGACTAATCAACTTTAACAATCTCCGTATTGGTGAATTAATTTGTTTATACATGGATGAAGAGACCCTCTATTTCCTCCAGTTTGTCTGATGTTTGCTTTTTTCTATGTCGATCAAATTATTACTAGATTGCCAGATTCAAGTGGCAGAGAGCTGCAGAAGCGAAGCTGCAAGAGATTAAAGAAAAAAAAGAAAGGCGTCATCGGTCATTGAGAGCAGCCGCTCTCTCTTCACCAGTTGAAGTTGGGGAGGAAGATGTACTTGATGATGATGGAGAGGAAGAAAGAGAGGTTTGGAAAATGAAACATCAAATGATCTCTTTAATTCTATCTTAAGCCACTTCACTCTTTTGTTATTCTGGATGTTGAATCACTATTGCACAGGTTTTAGCAAGATCAAGATTGTCTCCTTTTAGTCATCACTGGCTCACACTCTTCCTCAAAAACTGATTGAATTGATTGTTAAATTGTTTTTATGATGTCTTTTGAGGTTCATCGGACAGTTTTGTATCATGTTGTACTTTGAACTGCTTCATTAGCAATGTATCTGCAATGTTGGTACAGAAACAAGTCTCAAGTGTTAGCAACAAGTTGCTATAGATTTAGAGATCTAATGGATTGGTACTATTTGTTTAATTTGTCCAACCAGTTTTAGAACAGAACGTTGGCATACAAAGAGATAATATAGCTAGATGAAATTTAAAATGAAAATTCTACTCTTAGGAGCAACTAAGTCTAGCTTCAAGAGATAATAAAGTGATTGAAAATAGATTTGAGATGATTTATAGTTACACGAATTTAGTCAATTGAAGGTATAAATAAAGGATAGAGGGCAACCAAAAAATTATAGTTTCATGAATTTCTCCAGTCAAGTTAAGGTTTAAAGTTTCAGTGTTGGAACTTCATTCAGTTTCAAAATTAAATAAACGTAGAGGGTTAAAGAAACCTTGGTTAGATAATGAAAATGATTTAATTGATTTGGATAGTACTAGTGATAGAACCATGGTATAAAGTTTGGTGTTAACAAGAAGCGGCAGTTGACTGAGCTAGTGACTAAAGCTACAGTAGGGAGAGGAGGAAAAGGCCAGAGGATACTAAAGAAGATGTTAGAGAAGAGCCAGAGAACATCAAAAGGGAAGATGCTAGAGATGGTCTGATGCATTCCTTTGCCAATGCTGCTGCAACTGTGGAATTCATGTAGCCAACCGTAAGTAGTTGGGTTGGCTTGATGATGGTGGTGCTTTTAAGAAAATTACGTGTCATGCTTCTGTGACTAAAAGCACTAACTGCTATTTAGTTCGCATCATCTTTAACTTTGGGGGTGGAAATATACAGGATCTTTTTCTCCCCAGGAATCATTCACATTAATCAAAATGGTCACTGTTACCAAGGATTTATAGTTGTCATGGTTGATCAGCTCTTAGCAGTATTTAAATTATGTTTATTTATTTTACCATAGAATTTATTAGCATTTTGCTCTGTAGCAATCCCTACTAATGGGGAACAAATTTAGGGGGTGATTGGTAAGTGGATTTAGGAGGCTGGAATGAGAATGAAATTTATTTCATTCCTATTCTTGATGCTCGGTAAATGGGAATCAGAATCAATGTATGAGTTTCATATCCCAAATTTCATAACCCACACCCCTTAGGTTATCACTTAACCATTCCCATTGCTAAATATATACCAAGCGCCCCCTTAGATTTATCATTATATAGCGTTGATTCTGTGTATTTATATTGTGTAGCTCTCTTTAGTTATTCAATTGCAGCCAGCATTTGCCTATGTCATACTCAACCACTTTCATTTTCAAAATTATACTTGTAAATAAAATCTTTTCCAAAGCATTTTTGTTAATTTGTTTTATCATTTTACATCATTGTAAGAAAAATTGCATGACTTTGGTTGTATTATTGTGGCTGAAACTTGCAATAATGCATTTTTTGGCTATATTACAGGCATGGCTTACAACAATTTCCTTATCTATTTGTAAGGTCAGTCTGTCCATATCTGAAACTTGTTTATCTATGTTCAGATTCATTCCAGTGTATATTTATGGGAATTTTCTTTTGTATTTGTATTAGATAGCTGATCTTGTATTTATTTTTTCCCCTTCTCTGTCAGGCATTTGATCTCTTGGACATGCTAAAGAAAGAAGAAGAAATGCTCATTGCAGTGAAGGACAGACAGTCAAAGGTAAAATCATTCAATGTCCTCGTCATTTAAGGCAGCATTTTAGTGACATTCTTTGTATTTGCATAGATCATAATTTTACATGTAACATGGCCAGTGGTAGATCTTGGTGCCATCTTTATTGTGCAACACACCACTCATTTCTATTTTGGAAAACTTAGGGGGCGTTTGGTTTGTTTATTTTCTATTTTTATTTTCTGAAAAACACGTATTTTCTAAAAAATAGTGTTTGGTTTGTATTTCCCATTTCTGTTTTTTAAAAAAATACATAGCATTTTTTTGAAAAAATAGAGAATGTCAAAAAGTCATTTTCTATTTTTTTAGGAAATGTGCATTTTTCATAAAATGAAAATAGAAAATAAACAAACCAAAAGCCCCCCCCTTATTTACTCCATCTTTTGAAATGGCTGATTTTGATTAGTTTAAACAAAAAAGTTAATTTTTGATATCAAATCTCAGAGTTGTTTGTGTTTTTTGGGGTTTCACACATCAACAAACCATTACTATCACAAACTGTATCATGCACGCCAATGCCATGACAAAGCTCTTCATATAACCAAGTGTTCATCTATTGTTTCTAAAATTGTGTGTTTTTACTAATATACTCTGCTATTAAATGTGAGTCCGCTCATTTACTGATTAAATGACATAGAAGCTCTCTTCTTTAGAGCCAGGCATGGCAGGCACTGCTCTATCTTTCAAGTAAATTACTAAATCAGAATTTAAATTTTCAAAATGAAACTGAACCAAAACCTGAAATTGCTAAGCTTTCAAATCAAACCAAAATGACTCATTTGGTTTTGGATTTGTTTGGTTCAGATTGTTCTCATCATTTTTATAAGTGTATGAATATGTACTTATATCCTCATTGGTCTATTGGTGTGGTTTTTGTGTCGGTTTTGGATGCCCACTTCTACAAATCTTGTTTCTCATTGTCCTCTAAATTCTGTTCCCCGGCAGTCATGCTCACCACCTGCATAACTAATCTTCCAGAGCCATGGTCTCTCAACAGCTGCACTACTATCTTTAAGTATATTGTTTCTCATAAGGCATATATGTCTATTACTTATCGGTGTTAAGTTCACTAGTAGATTTTGAACTTACATTACCATCTTATTTTGCTGTGCTATTTCTCCTCTAATAACTGATTATTCAAAGCTTTGGATGTAACTGTGCAGGAAGGAGAAGATTTTACTCAAGAGATGCTTGATGAGCGAGCCAACCGGGCTGAAACTTGGCATAGAAATGCAGCGAGTCGAGCGGTTTTCTCCAAGCCAGCAGAGCCTATCACTTGTGCCACCTTTGCTCAGGATGTTATCGAAGGCAGGGCAAGAGTTTCACAAGCACATGAACACAAGCACCAACCAATGATATTTGGACCGGCAAGCCTCGTTGGTGGAAGACTAACGAGCGAGAGGGAAAGAATACAGGCACAAGTCTTCCAACCTGGTCACAGGTTAAACATATTTTTGAATTTATGCTCTTATATATATACATATATATATATATATATATATTCTTTTATTTTAAACTAAATCGATTTTTTTGGGCATATTAGTCGAGCTCCACATCTAGTCTGACACTAATCATGCAATTCTGTTTCGAATATAGACTGCCTACGATGAGTATAGAAGAAGCTGGATTGCGCGAAATGGAGATGATGAAGAAATGGCAGGAGAGGAACACGAAGATGATGGAGGAAGCAAGCTCTTCCTGGCACAAGGACATCACTGCATCAACAACTGACGATGACGACGATGCAGAGGTGGAGAAGGCAAGGGCATGGGATGACTGGAAAGACGAAAATCCTCGCGGTGCCGGCAACAAAAAATTAACACCTTGTGGGTAATGAATTTCAAGCCTTGCATTGTGTCACAGAAACCAACTTATAGTTATGTTTGAATGAGATTTTGAAGCCCAAGAGCATCACTTTATTTGCTCAATTAATATGTTTAAAATTTTTATGTTAATTTTTTGGATAGTTTTAAAATATTTATTCAACAAGTGGTTTGATTTAATTCAAAGAAAATTTTATATTAACCTACGAATTTAATGTTTATTAAAAAAATTGGAGATCCATCGTATATAGCGAGGATAGTTTTAAAATATTTATTCAACAAGTGGTTTTAAAAAAATTTGCGCAAGCATCTCACCTAGATTCCGACTGGATTGGACACGAGTTCAGTTGTGGGACGATAGTATAGCGAGGATCCTGTACAGGAATACGTTTCTTCCATCTCTTGCAATACCCAGTGCAAGCCGTAAAAGAATAGATCCCTCGTGATTACATCCCAAGTGCACAGATCGCTCAAACGACTGCTTGGACAGGATCCTTACTGGGACTCGAATCCCTCAAAACCCTAAATCGGAAGCATCGAATATTCGAATCCATTCGCAAACGGTGAGAAAGAGGGTAAACGAGAGATCTCACGCTGTTGCATTGAAGCTGAATCGAAGATTCGAAGGTGCTACCTTTTCCACCGTTCCTCATCGTCTTCGACCACGGTGCGAATCTTTAGTACTGGGCTGGTGTTTTGCCGCAATTAGGGTTGCAGATTGTTTCTTATCCCGACTTTTGTTTCTTCTCCTTATGGATTTAACTGCTTGGTCGGTAGATATGGAGGCATTAAGTCGAATCAAGAGTGACGGAGCTGCTGCTTTTTTCTCCATGGAGTTGTTGGTGGCGGAGTCCGTATTGGTAACAGAAAGGCTTCTTCTCCTTTGGCTTCTTCTGGCGGTAGGGTTTCTTCCCCCCTTCTCTCTTTATCTTCGGTTTTAATTTAAGTTGAGTATTTGATGATGGACGAAGTTGAAATTTTGCTTGTCCTTGGTCGAGCTACATAAAGATGTGAAATATAGCTTCTCGCGCATTTTTTTTTCATGGCGATCTAGGGTTTCTTTTAATCGTGTCGGCGTCACTCAGGCGGATTTGGATCTTATCAGGATGTATTTTGTGGACGGATTAGGAATGCAATTTTGACCACTTCTAATTAGATTGATCAGCTCTTTTGAAAGCTTTCTAGATCATTGTTCCCCTTTTGAAGTTGTTTGCTCAATGTACCCAAGTAGAATGCCTTGTTGCTCAACGTATGAAGTTAACTAGGTTAATCTCTTCTTTATGAGCTGTTTTGTCTGTGATGGATTAGCTTTTGTAGGTGGGTGCACTTTTATCTGAGCATGAGAATAGTTTTGTTCTCGGATTTATTGGTTGTAGCGTCTCAGCTTGAAGGCTACCTTCTCATCGCCATGTTGCATTGTTGCACTATCCTAGGGTTTGTTGCCTACCCTACTTGTGGCCGCATGATATGTGTTTGCCCAACTTGCTACAAGGACCTTGTCTCCGATTAGTGCATTGTCAATTAGTACTGCTTGTAGGGCTAAATGTAGGATTCATATGATATCGATCCTCCTAAGTTAGGCTGCTATCTCCTGAAAATATTTTGTGGGTTCTAAGCTGAAGATGATTTGGCTCGGGTGTTTTGTTTTCTATCACGAGCACATCACTAATGATTTTTTTCTTCTTTTGTGGTTTCATGTTTCACAATTACAAGTCTCCGATGTTCAACTTTCTTATGCAAGAATTCTTAAGATCCCCATGTTTCCTTCCTAGGAACGAACTTATTCCTAGAACCCTGATTGAAGTGTTTATTTTTTCTTTTTTATGTTTTAAAATTCTATACTGTTTTTTTTCCCAGATAAATACTCTCGGTGCTATTCAATCATGTTCATTGAGCATATCAATGACAGTGGGTGATCTGTTCATCTCCTGAACTTATAATAATGCGCACTTTTTAGAGTTTAATCTGAGAACTATGGATCTGTAATTCTAGATGTCTCTTCAGCATAGACGGCAGTGTTTTTAGTTTCCATTTCCTTGACATTGTGGATCATATTCCTTCTGCTGCATTTAAACTTGGACCTGTTTCAGGTATCAGTTCAACCTGCCCCCGTCAGTGAAGAGTCGAAAGCTATTTATGGGTAGGTCCTCCTAACATACTCTAGTCTTAGGTATAGTGCCACTTACTGTGTGTTTTTCCCATGAAGAATGATTCGAAGAGGCAAACATGAAGCTGTCCCAGAGAACAAGGATGACGATGATTCAGATGACAACGACAATGAGGATGAGAATGATGAGGATGGCGATGATCCAGAAGACGATGGAGGTGATGATGATTTCTCTGGAGAAGAGAACGACAATGAAGGAGATGGGGAAGATGGACCCAAAGCCAATGGTGAAGGAGGAAGTGAAGAGGAAGATGACGACGATGATGATAATGGCGATGATGAAGAAGAGGAAGATGATGACGACGAAGAAGAGGAAGACGATGAAGAAGATGAGGAGCTGCAGCAGCCACCAACAAAGAAGAGGAAGTGAAGCGCCTTGCCTTATTTTTTGGGAGGTATCTGGTCCTTGTAGGGGGTTTCTTTCTTTCCATTTTTGCTGATGTTGACATGGAAGAAGATTTAGTGTTTGGGGAGTAGATGCAGTTGGATATTACTATATTAGGTAGATAGGGATGACCTCCTGTGTACTAAATTTGATCTTATTCTGTCTTTTATGGTAAACATGCTACTAGCTGTAGACATTTGGTACAGGATATTCAGTGTTATCTAATGCTTTGAGTCTTGGCATTTGGTTTGAGTTTTGTTACCTCCCCTGCCATTTTTTTTTTTTTTGATAATTTAGGTGTTCAAGTTTAGACCTCTCTAAGATATTCGTCTCATAAAATTTAAATCTCTATGGAATATGATAGTAAAATAATGCTTCTTTTAACTGATTCAGGCAATGCAATTCCAACAAATACTTGTCATAAAAAAGCAATCAAGATCAATCGAGCAACAATAGCATCTTCAATCTGCCAAGAACATTGATATAATTCTTCCAGTAAC